>JAGFNQ010009534.1:0-72875 GCA_024364735.1 Boesenbergia rotunda
AAGCTTCGACGATCCATATATGGACTAAAGCAAGCATCCAGGAGCTGGAACATCCATTTTGATGAGACAATCAAAGAGTTTGATTTCTCACAAAATCTTGACGAACCTTGTGTGTACATGAAGGTTAGTGGGAGTGCAGTCGTATTCCTAATGTTATATGTCGATGACATATTACTTATAGGAAACAATATATCAGTCTTACAGTCAGTTAAAATTTTGTTGTCCAAAACTTTCTCCATGAAAGACCTGGGAGAAGCAACCTACATCCTTGGGATTAGAATCTATAGAGATAGATCAAAACGGTTGCTTGGTCTTTCGCAGTCTACATATATAGACCGAGTGCTAAAAAGGTTTAGCATGTCGGAATCCAAGAAAGGTTACCTTCTCATCAGGCATGGGATCAACCTTTCAAAGTCTATGTGTCCGCACACAGAAGACGAGAGGATTTGCATGAATAAGATTCCTTATGCATCCGTGATAGGATCTATCATGTATGCTATGTTATGTACTAGGCCCGATGTATCGTATGCTCTGAGCGTCACAAGCAGATACCAGTCTGATCCAGGAATGGATCACTGGGTGGTTGTCAAGATAATCCTTATGTACTTAAGAAGAACTAAGGATGTGTTCCTAATATATGGAGAAGGAGATATGATAATACGTGGGTATACAGATGCCAGTTTCCAGACAGATAAGGATGACTCCAAATCTCAGTCCGGATACGTATTTATTTTGAATGGAGGCGCAATATGTTGGAAGAGTTCCAAATAAGACACAGTAGCGGATTCTACCACGGAAGCGGAATATATTGCAGCTTCGGAAGCAGCAAAGGAAGCAGTCTGGATCAAGAAGTTTGTCTCAGAACTTGGTGTGGTTCCAACCATTGATGAAGCAGTGCCGGTTTACTGCGACAACAATGGAGCTATTGCACAAGCAAAGGAACCAAGGTCTCATCAGCGATCCAAACATGTGCTTCGCCGCTATCATCTGATCAGAGAGATTATAAGTAGGAATGATATACAAATTGAGAAAATTCCCACTGAAAGGAATTTAGCGAATCCTTTAACTAAGGCCTTGCCTCAAAGCAAGTTTGAGAGTCATGTTAGAGCCTGTGGTATTGGATACCATAGCGATTGACATTAGGCCAAGTGGGAGTTTGTTAGTAATGTGAGAGAAGTGTCATAAGGCAATCGCCTTATGAATGTACTCATTTATTTTAATAAATGAATATTCACTATTTGAGTATACTTGTTTGTGTATTTGATTGAGATCTTAAACTCATTTACTGAATGTCCGTAATACAATTCACAGCATGAGAGAATTTGTGATGAATTCACAACTAGTGATTATCTCTACATGTGTAATTGTGAAGTATTGAAATTGTCCCTAGTCGATGAATTGATAAATACGGACACTATCAATTCTGTTGAGACTAGCATGGGTTATTCTCTAATCAGCTGATTCTCACTGGCTGGTGACATTGGGATGTCCAGAGATAAACTTGAATGCTAGTTAAGGGAACTAGTTCATTGGAGTGACTGGCTGTAAAACTTCATATGGTAATCTACATATAGATATGTCAATGAAGTTCTTACTGCAGCTTAAGTGCGATGTTCCTTTGACTTGCGGTGTTCAAGTCATCTTGGTCATGGAGACTTATACTTTGACATCTTAAGCAAGCATCTCTAAGGAGGTGTGGACCCAGGATGGTTGGGTATAAGCCGAAGTGCCCGAAGATGTTTGAACAGCCTACAAAGGATTCACCACTCCTTGCGAGGAGATGTGTACCCAAGGCCTATCGTCGGATTGTTACTCGAAGCCTCTGGCCAGAGCATCACATGTTCAGAGTATGAATCTCTCAGAAACATGAGAGTAACTAGAATCCGTAGGACGAGAAAAATATTGCTTGGGCTAGGTGTGACGTAGTCAACCTAGTGGGGACGGACACAGATAGACCATGTCCTGAACCAAGTGGGTATAAGATGTTGAAGGGAATGGGGCACGATTCATTATAGCTGCTGAAGGGTTTCAGAATAATTTCTGAGGTCAACCGTTGATCTTTTGATTAATTGGGGATCATGATGTACTACTAGGTGTCACTCATGATCGTTCTATAATTGGTTAATTATAGACGACCACATAAATCGAAAGCCTATTTAGTCACACGCACTGCGAGTAATCCGAGGGATTTAAAACGAGTTGAAAATTGAATTTTCCGATCAAGAGAGATAAGTCGAATCTGAATTTTTCAGAGACGCATCAGAAGCTTAAAATGGCTAAGTCTTTTGAAGGCTTATTGGACGAATTAAATGAGTTTAATTCGTATGGTATAGGCTTGGGTTTGGCCGGCCAAAGAGGGTCCCCACCCTCTTTGTTCGGCTGGCCACATTAAAAGGGGAGAACCAAATTGTTTGGTTCAAATTATAAAATAAACCGAGCGTGGTTTGTTTTATAAAATTATGGATAATATATATAAATTTTTATAAACCGAAGTTTGGTTTATTATTTTCATGGAAATTAAAATAAACTTTGAATAGTTTATTTTATTTTATAAAATCAATTATGAATTGATTTTTCCATGATAAGAAAAATTTATATAATAAATTTCTTGTGAAAATTTATTTCATAATAAAAAGGGAGACATGGTTGTTTTTATTATAAATTAAATTATGATAAAAACTTGGCATGATGGAATAATTCATAGAAAAATTTATATGATAAATTTCTTATGAACATTTATTCCATAAAACAGAGACTTGGCGATTGAGAGGCTACTATATAAAGGAACCAAGGCAAGGCTTGGAGATTAATCTAAGAGATCAAGGAAACAAGCCCTCTCTCTCTCTCCTTCTCTCCCTCTCCCTCCTCTAGTGTCGCCGGCCCTAAAAGGGGGAACCCCTTTTGCCGTGAGCTTCAGCCACCACCAAGCAGCTGCCGAAGAAGAAGAAGAAGCGGGTGCAACTCCTTCCTTCCTCCCGGAATCTTGATTCCGTTCTTCAATTGGAGGTTAGTCTTTCCATCTCTCTCTCTTGGTATTCTTGTCGTGCCTTTAGAGAATCTAGTAGTTCTTGTCGGCACGAAACTCGTGGCTTTGCGAAGTCATCCCGAAGAAAACTCGGCGTGGACGCGAATAGAGGCGGAGCTTCCAAGGGACGCTTACGGTTGCATCTCGTCCCTTCCTTCGAGTTACGCGAGGTACTAAGTAAATTAGTTTACTTTCTACAAAATTTTAAATGTATGATCATGTCTACACAATATAAGGTTGCATGCTTAGATGTGTGGTTAAATAATTTGTGAAATTATTTATGCTAAACCTTCCACTGCACGTAATTAATTTTAAAATTACGAACCCGCATCCATGTCAACATGCACCCGGTCCCAACACCTGGAAGGTCCAGGGCGCCCTGGTTAAGAGTTTTATCTGCTGCTGCTAGTTCGGCATGGAGATAAACATTGACTAAGCCCTGTGAGGTGCCCCATACATCACAGGCGCCCCAATGAAGACTATAATAGGGGCTTCGACCCCTCAACTCAAAACACTACTTCTGAAACCATTCTAAGCTTCCCAAGTGACAACAAAGCGCTAACGACGAAGCTCTGTGACCAAGAGGCTCCAGGAGGATGTGCGCGGCACTTCGGAGATCCAGATCGGCTGAGTCTTCAATTCTTGTTGTTCGGTTTGATTTACATTTCAGTACTTAAGTTATTTAACATTTGTGATTGTATATCTTGCACTGTAAGATGGGTTTCTCTGCCTCCGGAAAGTCTGGAAAGGAGACCATTAGTGGACGGGCGTTCCCGTGCTTAGGCCTTGGATGTACTGACCCTAGGGGGTCGGGAACTAAGTAAAATCCTGTGTGTAATTTGTGTCGTTCTTTACTTTACTGTTTTATTCTCCGTTGTGCTACTAACTATTTGATTAGAACGAATCTTGAATGTATACGAAAGACGATTTCCACGAAAGATTGTTACGGTCGACATTCACCCCCCCCCTCTATCGACGGCACCGATCCTACAGATAAAGGGGGGTGAATATCGATCGTAAAATTTTCGCATGATTAAGAGAAATTACGCAGCGGAAAACACAAAAACAATCGCTAATAATCTTTCTTTTTACTTGGTTCGGAGTCGCAGTCGGCTCATACTCCAAGGCCCACGGTCCTTGACCGTTTACGATGGGCAATTCTATATTCGTAAAAATGTTTACAAGTTAGAGTATAGAATATAGAATTGAAAATTAAATTACAACACTTTACGAAAATAAACTTTTACCGACAACCGGAGTGGTTGGAAGTTCGGAGCAGCGGGTCATCGTCGGTGCTTGAATCGCGAGTGCATAGCGTGTCGGAGCGTAGCGCTTGAACATAAGTGTTGAGAGCGAGATGTTCGAGTTGTTCTGAAGCCATGGGGGTGAACCCCTATTTATACTGGTCGCTGGGGCGCCTGTGTTGAAGGGGGCGCCTGACACGTGGCCTCTTCTGCGAGAACTCCAATCCGTAGACTCGGCCAGCGCTTATCCCTTCAACTGGTGCCCCTAAGCTGACTGGGGTGCCTGTGTTAACACAGGAGCCTAGCTTGACTTGGTCTGAAGGCTTTCGTGGCAGTTTGCTTCGATGGCTTGGTTTGGCCTTGCACTGGGGCACATGTATCCACACAGGCGCCTAGCCCAGTGAGGCACCTCCTTCCAATGAGGGCCTGAGCTGCAAAAATACTATTCCTTCGTTTCCTGCAACCAGGGTTAGTTCCAAACACAAGAAGCAAATATACATGATATATTAAACATTATTTACAGCCTAAGCTGTCTTGGTTCTGACTTTGGGTCTCCTAAATGGAACCCTAGGTCGAACCGACGCCTAATGTTCCCTCCTACGGGGAATGCGTCCTCACCTACTCCTCTCGAGAGAATTTACCTTTTTGCCAACCGGCTCCTCCGGTTGGACTTTTGCCCAGCTTCAATCACCAGGTCTTCGGTGCCCAGTCCTCGACCAGGTCTTAGTGCCTAGCTTCACTCACCAGGTCTTCGGTGCCCAGTCCTCGACCAGGTCTTAGTGCTCAGCTTCACTCACCAAGTCTTATTGCCCAACCTTACGTCAGGACATAGTTGCCCAGCCCGCGGCTAGGACTTAGTGCCCAATTCAACGAACCAGGACTTAGTGCCTAGTGTACCTAGGACTTTCCTGCACACTTAATAAGATTGTTAGATCACAACCAAATCTTAACTTCTGAACCCTTTGCCATCATCAAAACATTGGTTTGACTTTGGTGCTTCCGGCACCAACACGATATTCAACCCCCCTTAATCGTTTCTATCCGATCCCACAAGTGGTATCAGAGCAGGTGACTCAAACTTGGTGCAACCACCAGTTTGAGAATTTTTTTTTGGATTTTCAAATTTTAAAATTTTTTTTCGCTCGTGTTTTTTCTCGTTAATCGAGGTTGGTGCAACACCACTCGATTTTTTTCGTTATTAATACTCTTCTCGCACTACTAATCCAAGACTCAGTCTTGGAACGAGTTTTTTTCTTTTCAGTTAAAAATTTAATGGCCATGCAAGAGGGATACATCACCGCCAGATCCCCTCTTTTCAGTGGAGAAGATTTCTCATACTGGAAAAGTAGAATGGAAGTCCACCTGAAAACTCAGGTGGACATGTGGATCATTATCCAGTCTAGGCTGGAAATTCCTAAAATTGCACAAAGTGTGGTGCAACACTATACCAAGTGGGACGACCTACTAAAGAAGAAAATCGAGGTCAATGCAAAAGCGGCCCAAATGTTGCAGTGTGGTCTAACAAAAGAGGAGCTGAACCATGTAGGACCCTTTAGCAGCGCCAAGGAGCTCTGGAATAAGCTGATCGAGCTACATGAAGGCACATCCGACACCAGAATCAGCAAGAGAGATCTGTTGCTCAACATACTCTATACAACAAAGATGCACGACGGCGAGATTGCCGCTCAACTCCACGCCAGAATCCAGGAGCTAATGAACGGGCTGCACATGATAGGTCGCAAGGTTGAAAACCGTGACCTAATAAGGTATACTTTAAATTCATTTCCGAGAAACTCACTGTGGGCGTCTATGGTGGATGCCTACAAGGTTTCTAGGAATCTTTCAGAAATAAAATTAGATGAGTTATTTTCTGAGCTAGAACTGCATGAACAGACTAATGCTACTTTGGTCAAAAAAGGTATAGCTTTTGTTGCAGGTAAAACTCAAGGAAAGACTCCCAAGAAGAAGCCTCAACCAGCACCCAAGTCTGACTCAGACTCGGAGTCAGAAGACAGTGAAGGGGATCGACCCAAATTGGTCCGGCTAGCTCGCGATTACTACAAAGAACTTAAGTACCAAACGAACAAGAAAAAGTCAAGCCGAAGAAAGGAAGATCCAGCGGAACCTTCAACGAGCTCGAAAAGTAAAAGTAACGTCACCTGCTACGAATGCAACCAGAAGGGACACTTCAAGTCAGAGTGCCCCAATCGAAAGGAAAACAAGAAGGCGCGGAGAAAGAAGGCTCTTCAAGCCACCTGGGATGAGTCATCTTCTGAAGAAGAAGAAGAAGTCTCACACGCAAACCTACTCGCCCTAACCGCCTCGGAAGACGTCAACTCCAGATCAGAATCAGAACTAGACGAGGACGTCAATACCGGAAGACTCACAATCTCAGAGAACGGACAAATCACTGTAAGAGGTTATTCAGAATATAAGTTATCAAAATTAATTTCTTATCTGTCCCGTAACTTGGCGAAATCCAAAATCCAAGTTGAGTCCCTCTGACAGGAAGTAAAACGCCTGAAAGAGGAAGTCAACTCGAGGTCCTTGACCGAGCCAATTCAAGAAGGAAACTCAACTCAAGTTCAAAAGCTCGAGGAAGAGAATTCCTCCTTGAAAACTCAAGTCAAGGAGCTCAAAGTAGCCTTAGAACGGTTCACTTCGGGTTCCAAGGGTCTTGAAATGATCCTTGGAAAGCAGAAGTCCGTTCTTAACCGATCCAGATTAGGTTATCAAACTAAGTCGAGACAACGATCATATTACTCTGTATTGAACCAACCTAGAACCCGAGTCCAAGCATGGGTCCCTAAGTTGTGTTTAACTAAACAAGTTGGACCAAACCAGTATTGGATCCCCAAGGACAAGATTCACATCTTGCCTAATCCTTATCGAGGCTATAGTCCAAGGGGATCCAATATAAAGACCATATTTATAACTAGATAATTGTCTTAATATTACTTGCTTGCTTGGTTGTTTATTTCCTTTTTGCAATTTTATTATGCTTAGACTTTAAAACTGGTTAGATTAAGAACGAAAGGTTAAATTGAAATTTGAACAACCTAGTATTAGGTGGAGATGAGATGATAGTATGTTAGGGAAGCCCTTCTAATAAGGTCAAGTATATTTTACTTGGTCTGTTTAGTCTGGTGGAACTAGCCGAAACTACCGATCCAAAACCTAAACTAGTTAGACCAAAATTTTTTAAGAAGTAATTTGAAAATGAAATTTAAATAAAAGGCTTTGTCAAGGAAAGAGTTGTTGCTCCAATAAGGCTACGGCCAAAGAATGCCTCTGTGCCTCGCCAAGACCTGGAAGCCAATTTTTGAGACTCAAATTCAAATTACTATTTGTCAAATTTGAATCTAACACAAATTTCAATCAATCATAAATTCAACATATTTTTCAAAATCAATAAACTTGACTTTATAATTGTTTTTCCAAAATTAATTCAATATTTTCAAAATTAACCATTTTTTAAATTTAAAATATTGTTTGAAACCTGTCTCACCAAACCCATAAGACTAACATGTTTGATAACACTAGATTGGGTGAGACAAACAAGGCTGTGAAATTCAATTTAGGCTACCCTTACTTCTAATGGATCCAAATCAATAAATACTTTATGTGTAGGAACATAAATATTTGGACCAATGGATGTTCGATAGCGGATGCTCCAGACACATGACTGGAGATAAATTAAAATTCACCAAAATCAAGTTCAAGAACCTAGGCTCAGTAGCATTTGGCAACAATGCTACACTCAAAGTAATTGGGTCAGATAACATTGAACTTAAATCTGATTTCATTATTAAGAAAGTACTCTTGGTTGAAAATTTTAAGTTCAATTTGCTTAGTATTAGTCAACTCTGCGATACTGGTTACGTAGTTACCTTCACCAACTCTGACTGCCTTATTAGAAACCTCCAAGACTCAAAAACAATGCTTAAGGGTACTAGGAAAAATAATGTTTACACTATTAATCTATCCTTAGTACCAAAATACTTTCTGACGCAATTAGAAGAATCTAACCTTTGTCATAGGAGATTAGGTCACACTCACACCAAATTGATTTCGAAAATTACCCAACTTGGTTTAATTAAAGGTGTACCTAAAATCAAGAATTTTGAAAATACTATTTGTAACTCATGTAAACAAGGTAAACAAACTAAGTCAACTCATAAACCAACTCAATCAGACTTAACCCAAACCACACTTGAGCTCCTACACCTTGACCTATTTGATTCACATAGAGCCAAGTCACTAAGCGGGAATCAGTACTACTTAGTGATTATCAACGATTACTCTAGGTTTACCTGGTTAGGTTCCTGAAAACTAAAGATGAAACCTTGAATTTATTTATTGACTTATGCAAAATAATTAAAAATCAAAATGATACTAAAATTAAAAGACTTAGGAGTGATCACGGGAGAGAATTTGAAAATCAAATGTTTGAATAATTCTACAAGATTAATGGGTATATTTATGAGTTTTCCTGTCCTAGAACCCTCCAACAAAATAGGATAGCGGAGAGAAAAAATAGAACCCTTCAGGAAGCCGCTAGAACAATGCTTAATGAATATAACCTAGCTAACCAATTTTGGGCAGAAGTGGTAAGTACGGCATGTTATATTCAAAATAGGGTCCTAATTAATAAAAGGCACAATAAAACCCCTTATGAACTATATTATCATAGATTGCCTAACCTACACTAGCTAAGGGTCTTTGGGTGCAAAGTTCATATCTTGAACACTAATGACTACCTAGGTAAGTTTCAATCTAAGTCAACCCCAGGGATCTTCTTAGGATATTCAACAACTAGCAGAGCCTATAGGGTTTATAATAAACAAACCCATAAAATTGAAGAAACCACTAATTTAATTGTTGATGAAGAAGTTAAACCAAAAGATAATCAAAATTTGAACCAATCAAATCTTGATCAAGAAAACAGTGAACCAATAATTGAATCATCAATTGAACCATTGATTGAACCACTAAATGAACTAACATTTGAACCAACTACTGAGGTATCAACTGAACCAACCCAAGTAGTTGAACCAAACACTGAACCAAATCGTCCAGCTGGACCTGAGGCTGAACCTAGTTCTAGAAGGACAAAGAATCCCAGTCTCAATCATCCTTATGAACAAATTATGGGTGATCCAACCTTAGGAGTCAGAACTAGGTCTTCCTATAGAAATCTTAATCGGATAGCACTCATTTCAAAAACTAAACCTAAGACTATAGAGGAAGCCTTACCTGACCCTGATTGGATCATAGCTATGTAAGAGGAGTTAGCCCAATTTGAAAGAAACCAAGTCTGGGAATTAGTACCTAAACCTGAGGGAAAATCCATTATAGACACTAAGTGGGTTTTTAGGAACAAATTAAATGATCAAGGGGAGATTGTGAGAAATAAAGTCCGCTTAGTAGCTAAAGGATTCAGTCAGGTTGAAGGGTTAGACTATGATGAATCCTATTCCCCAGTAGCCAGACTTGAATCAATTAGAATGTTGTTAGCCTTTGCAGCCCATAAAGGGTTTAAGCTATATCAAATGGATGTCAAGTCTGCTTTTCTAAATGGGTTTATCAAAGAAGAAGTGTATGTAGGGCAACCCCCAGGATTTGAGGACTTAGAAAAACCAGAATATGTTTTTAAACTTAGAAAAGCACTTTATGGGTTGAAACAAGCACCTAGGGCATGGTATCAACGATTATCAACCTATCTAATTTCTAAGGATTTTAACCAAGGTTAAATTGACTCCACCCTCTTTGTTAAAACCTTAGAAAAAGATATTTTTATTGAACAAATATATGTTGATGATATAATATTTGGATCCACCAACTCTAATTTTCTAAAAGAATTTGTAAAAATCATGGAAAGTGAATTTGAAATGAGCTTGATGGATGAGCTCCACTTTTTCTTAGAGTTACAAATTAAACAAACTAGAAATGGCAATTATGTTCACTAATCCAAATATGCCAAAGAGTTAATAAAGAAATTCAAAATGGATAATTCTAAAAGCTTAAGTACCCCTATGGCTACTAATGTCAAAATTGATAATGACCCTGAGGGTAAACTTATAGATCTAAAGTTATACCGAAGCATGATTGATAGCTTACTCTACTTAACTGCTAGTAGACCTGATATCTTATTTTCTATAGGAATGTGTGCTAGATACCAAACTTGTGCTAAGGAATCCCACTTAGCAACCCTAAAAAGAATACTAAGGTACATTAAGGGTACCCTAAATGTAGGGATTTGGTATCCTAGAACTTCCACTTTTGAATTATCAGAATATTCAGACTCTAATTATGTTGGGTGTAAGTTAGATAGAAAGAGTACGAGTGGAAGTTGTCAATTATTAGGACATAGTCTAGTCAGCTGGTGTAGTAGAAAGCAACACTGCGTAGCCTTATCCACAACCGAAGCAGAATATGTTGCCCTAGGAGAGTGTGTGGCACAACTTTTATGGATGATGCACACTCCTAAAGATTTCCAGCTTAACTACAACCAAACCCAAGTTTTTATTGATAATATTAGTTCAATCAATTTGACTATGAACCCAATTCAACACTCCCAAACAAAACATATAGAAGTTAAACATCATTTTGTAAGGGATCATGTAGCCAGGGGCGAAATAGTACTTAAGCATGTGGACTCAAAATCCAATTTAGCTAACATTTTCACCAAACCCTTACCTGAATCTGAGTTTAGCTCATTAAGAAGGCAGTTAGGGTTGTATTTAGTAGAATAGGATTGTTCTATAATTTGTTTTCCTATTTTTTAAATTTGTTTCAAAAATTAGCAATTTGAAAAATTATTTCTTTTATCAAGTTGTTGATTTAAAATGATTTTCTGACTTAGTTTTAGTTAAACTTACCCCCTTCAAAACTAGGGTTTTGCAAAAAAATGGACTAGCTTAGGCTCTAACCCTATAGATCTAGAAGCCAGCATCTCACAAGCACCTCAGGGTACTTTTGATTGATAGCCTAGACTGGGTTGAGATGCTTAGGCCTATGCTTTGATTCAAGATGCTTTAAGTCAGTGCATCTACAGTAATTGGGGTAATAAATACAACTTGAACAGCAATCAGGTTAAGTGTCAAGCTTAGAAAATCTAACTTAATCAAATCACTTAACTTAACTAACCCTAGTGAAAGCTACTATTTTATAATAGTTAGTAAGTAGCTAACTGGATTAGACAGGACCCGAACAAGATCGGTTTAAATTGGTTTGGTCCTTTTCTATTGCTTGCTGAAATTCACTAGAGTTGGTTCAATATGGAGTTCCAATTTGTTTAACAATCTCTAATTCAAAAATGAATTGTAATAGTTATTATCATTTTTTTTGATATATGGCAAAGGGGGAGAGAAAGGAAAGAGGGAAAATTTTTAATTTTCTCAAAATTTTAATTTTTTTTCTCTTTTTCACAAAAAGCTAAGTATTTCTAAGTGCTTAAAAATAATATTTTTTGCTAAAGTACTTCAAATTTTTCCTAAATTTTTCTAAGTACTTCAAATGTTTTTTTAATGTTTCTAAGTGCTTTAAAATTATTCTAAGCATCTTCAAAGTACTTCCAAAAATTTCTAAAGGATTTCAAAAAGTTCTTAGTGCACTTATTTTGAAAATATTCCTAAAGAAAATTTTCTTTAGTAAACAAAATTTGTCTGAGCTAAACTCTTTTGAAATGTTTTGTGGCAAATGTTTCTAAGTGAAATTGTTTTAAGCAAAAGTGTATTAAACATTTTTTTAAAAGTATTTTCAAGAAAAAAATTTTAGGTGTAAAAAGCTTGCAAAAAACATTTTGAAAATTTTCTAAGTGTAAAGCTTGCAAAACCTTTTCAAAAATTATCTATGTATAAAAAGATTGCAAAACTTTTTCAAAAATTATCTAAGTGTAAAAAGTTTTTTGAGTGCAAATGCTTTTGCTTTAATTTTGAAAAACACTTAGTCAAAAACTTTTTGCTCGATTTTGGAAAACACATAGTAAAACTTAAAAGCACTTAGAAGGTTTACCGTATGTCATTGAAAATCTCAAGGGGAGAATGTGTATGTTTGTTTCAGGGGGAGATAACTGAAATTCTTTTTAAGTATGTCTTAAAAATTCTTTTGGATGTTAGATAAGCTATATCTTTTAACTTAACTTTTTGAACCGTGTTGCCATAAATCAAAAGGGGGGAGATTGTTGGTGCCGGAAGCACGAAAGTCAAACCTATGTTTTGATAATGGCAAAGGGTTCAGAAGTTAAGGTTTGTTGTGATCTAATAATGTTGATCAAGTGTGGAGGAAAAGTCCTAGGTACACTAGGCACTAAGACCTGGTGAGTGAAGCTGGGCACTAGGACCTGGTGAGTGAAGCTAGGAACTAAGACCTGGTGAGTGAAGCTGAGCACTAAGACCTGGTCAAGGATTGGGCATCGAAGACCTGGTGAGTGAAGTTGGGTACTAAGACCTGATCGCGAAGTGGGCACAAAGACCTGGTGACTGAAGCTGGGCAAAAGTCCAACTGAAGGAGAAGGTTGGCAGAAAGGTAAATTCTCCTGAGAGGAGTAGGTGGCGACGCGTTCCTCGTAGGAGGGAACATTAGGCGTCAGTTCGACCTAGGGTTCCATTTGGGAAGCCCAAAGTCAGAACCAAGACAGCTTAGGCTATAAATCATGGTTTAATATGTTGGATCGAGAAACACGATAAAGGGAGGGGGGTGAATATCGTGAAAATCTTTTCGGATAAGAATAAGAGAAAATACACAGCGGAATAAAAACAAACACACAAAGAACACAAGTATATTTTACTTGATTTGGAGTCGCGGTCGGCTCCTACTCCAAGGCCCACGGTCCTTGACCGTTTACTGCGGGCAATTCTATATTCGCACAATGGTTTACAAAATTTGATACAATAGTAGTGCAGTAAATAAACGAATACACTTTTCATTATCGACGCCCGGTGTGGATCGTACTTCGGAGCAGAGGGTCATCGTCGGCCCTGGAATGTCAAGATCGGAGTTTGTTGGAGTAGCACGCTTGAACGAAAAGCTTAGAGGCGTTAGAAAATTATGTTTTTGAAGCCTAGGGGTCGAGCCCCTTTTATAGTGCTCCTGGGGGCACCTGATTCGCTGGGGGTGCCTGACACGTGCCTTCAGATCGGAGAAATCTCATCCGCAGCTCGGTCAGCGCTTATCCCCTTCGAATCGACCTCAGAGTTGACTGGGGCGCCCGAGATCTCCCGGGCGCCCAACTTGACCTGGTCCACTAGCTTCGTGGCTGATTTTGCTTCGACTCCTCTTTGGCTTTGACCTTGGGCGCCTGGGACCTCCCGGGTGCCTAGCCCAGTGTGGTTTTGAAGTGATTCTTGCTTTCTGCTTGTTTGGCTTTGACCTTGGCCCAGGACCTCCCAGGCGCCTAGCCCAGCTGCCTGTCCCTCTCCTTTGAGGCGTTCTGAGCTACAGAAACACACTCCTTCGGTCCCTGTATCCAAGGTTAGTTCCACAACAAACAAGTCAAGAATATTAGTCTATTTTTACAACCTTAGTTGTCTTGGTTCTGACTTCGGGTCTCCCAAATGGAACCCTAGGTCGAACCGACGCCTACTGTTCCCTCGACGGGGAACGCGTCCTCACCTACTCCTCTAGGAGAATTTACCTTTTGCCAACCAACTCCTCCAGTTGGACTTTTGCCCGATCCACCTGACCAGGTCTTCGTGCCCAGTCCTCGACTAGGACTTCGTGCCCACCTTCCGAGCAGGTCTTCGGTGCCCACCTTCCAAGCAGGTCTTCGATGCCCAGCCCCTTGCCAGGACTTCGTGCCCAGTCCTCGACCAGGACTTCGTGCCCACCTTCTGAGCAGGTCTTTGGTGCCCACCTTCCGAGCAGGTCTTCGTGCCTAGTGTGCCTAGTGCTTCTTTCCTGCACACTTAGTAAACACATTAGACAACAATAACCTCTTAACTCTTGAACCCTTTGCCATTATCAAAACCCAGGTTTGACTTAGGTGCTACCTGCACCAACAATCTCCCCCTTTTTGATTTATGGCAACCTGGTTCAAAAAGTTAAGTTAAACATACAGATAAGTAGTACCAAAATTACTTTCCTCCCCTGGATGAAATCTCCCCCTAAGTTTTTCAAAAGTTCGTGGGGTTTTTGAAAAAGTTTCTAAGTCTTAGAGTGAAACGTTTTTCAGGTTTTCAATACTTAGAAAATTTTCAAGAAAAGGTTTTAAGTTAGAAACATTTTCAAAAAAATTATTTTGAGTTAGGCACTTGGAAAATTTTCAGGAGAATTTGAAATTTACACTTAGAAAATTTTCAACCAACTATTTAGAATAATTTTTGAAAGCAAGTAATTTCAAAAATAACATCCAAAATACTTAGTTTTTTGCATTTTAGAAAATTTTCTAAACTTATTCTGAAGTTTTAACACTTAGAAAATTTTCAAGCAGTTTTAAATACTTAAAAATATTTTTCAAGCATTTTTTTTGAATTTATGACTTAGAAAAATTTCCAAAAAATTTTTCAGAATAAATACTTAGAGTAATTTTTGAAAACAAGAAAAATTAACTTTTAAAATGAACTTAAGTATTTAAAGAACTTTACTTTTTGAAAAACAAGAGATAAAAGTTTTTGGGAAAAAAGATTTAATTTTGAAGAAGGGAAAAAAATTTTAAATTTTGAACCCTTCTTTTCTCTCCTTTCCAATCTCTCCCCCTTTGCCATATATCAAAAAATATAGCATTAAAATATAGCATTAAAACTGAGTAATCAAGGTAAGATGTTGTACTGAATCAATTCTAAATTTAAACTGGGCCAAATTAATTTGAATTTCCGCTTTCGGGTCTTGTCTAGCCCAATTAGCTACTTACTAACTGTTATAAACAGTAGCTTTCGCTAGGGTTAGTCAAGTTAAGTGATCTGATCAAGTTAGATTTTCTAAGCTTGACACTTAACCTGATTACTGTTGATTGGTATTTAGTGCCCCAATTACTGCAGATGCACTGACTTAAAGCATCTTGAATCAAGGCAAAGACCTAAGCATCTCAACCCATTCTAGGTTATCAATCAAAAGTACCCTAAGGTGCTTGTGAGATGTTGGCTTCTAGATCTATAGGTGCATGCAGTTCTAGGGTTAGGGCCTAGGCTAAGTCCATTTTGCGAAAAAGCCCTAGTTTTGAAGGGGGTAATTTTGTTAAAAAAAACTAAGTCAGAAAAATCATTTTAAATAACATAATGAAAATTAAGAAATGATTTTGCGGCAAATAAAATAGTTTTTGAAAAACATAATTAGAGCAGTCCTATTCTACCAAGCATAACCCTAACTGCCTTCTAATTAAACTAGTACTGCAATTTATCAGAAAAGAGATTAGAAAGTAAAGCTGATAGATGCATAAAAGTCACCTAGTCAATAGGACCAGTAAGGTCAAACCATAGTCAAATACATGTCAACCCTACTGAGTAGGGGTAGTCAAAGAGTCAACAGTACAACTGAAAATATCAATCTAAACTATGAGGAAGGGCCAGGATGATCAGATGAACTGGGCTGCCAAGATCGGAATAATGACATCATTTCATTATATCATGCGTCGTTAGTCTCTCGATCGGCTCTGAGGGTATTCATATACTCAGTGTAACGAGCTTCATTTGCTTCCATATACTCTGCGTGATTGGCCTCTATTTCCTCCCTGAGGTTGTGGACCTCTGTCTGAAGTAGTGTTAGTCTCTCGTCAGTCGTCGGAGGTGGGGGCTCATCCATCTGCTCTCGAATCTCGGCAGCGAGATCTGCGACATCGACCTCTACCTCCTCATCGGAATCAATCTGGGCTCCGGCTCGCTGACATCTCCGTGATAAAACCCCGGTACCCGAGACATCTATGCCCGCTAGGGAAAAATTTCTATACCCAATCTCGTCAAACTCAGTCATCGAGGTCATCTCTCCATCGGTAATATCGCGACCATGATGATGAAGAAGAGAAGTGATGATGTGGCAGTAAGGGGTGCGTACCCGACCTTGAGTAGTGACACTGGATGCATGTAGAATGGTGTGGAATATGTGAAGTCCAATATCTATGTCTAAGTGATGGATCAGAGCATACAGCAGGAAGGTATGGAATGGTCGCATGGTCGCGACGTCCCTAGTGGTCAAGGGAAGAATGCAACGGACTAGAACTCTATAAAGAGCATAGTCCTAGACCTGGAGATCTACTGATTGAAACCGACTAACCAGGGGGTTCAGGCAGTTCTATAGAAATATGAATAAAGGGTATCCAGATCAATATGGGAGTAGGGAGGAGCAAAGGGAGGATCTCTAGGAGGGTAACAGCAGAAAGTGGACTGGGAAGCTCGCAGTCCAAGGAATCTGTTAAACAACAAGGGCGTGATAGTCAAGGGCATTCCTTGTACAGTGGTGATATAGCTAAGATCATCTTGTCTTACTAAGTTGTTGTAAAATTCTGCACATAGGGTTGTATTTACAGGATGAGTGCAGAAAACAAGTCGATCAAGTTGATAGAAGTTGATGACGTCCATAGCTACTAGACAGGATTGAGTGAAAAACTGCCTATTCAAGAAGCTTGTCTTGATGGGTTTATAGGTCGTCCTAGCAAACTTATTGAATAGTTCTAGGGTCGGAAACCTAGGGTCAGGGATAGGCTCGGGCCCGGGGTTGGGTTGAATAGTACGGCATTTTCTAACATAATAAGAAATATGCATTTAGTGAAATAACTAAAAAGAAATAATTAAAAATGCATGAAAAATTGATACCGGGTAGCCATCCGGGGAGGCATGGTTGAAGTGGAGTGTTTGAGAGCACGAGAGGGTCGTTCAGATGCCTTAGGAAGGAGAAGAGTTGGAGAAGAGAGTTTGTTTTGGTGTGGCAAGTGAATGAGGTCTCGGTGGCCTTATATAGGGCTTGGTCGGGCCACGGGAGGGATCGGGTGCCTGGCTCAGGCGTATGCTGCCAAAGGCAACTTTTCGGTGTTGACGTTGTCCTTGGGGGCGCCCGTGAGGACCCGGGAGCCTGGGGTCAGCTGCCATGTGTGGCAGCTTTTGCTGCCCCGAATTGACTTAAAGGGCTAGGCGCCTGATAGGTCTCGGGCGCCTAGCTTAGCTAGGTATTGACAGCTTTTTGTCTTGGTCAAAGAGAAAGGGAAGGGGGTGCCCGAGGGGTCACGGGCGCCCGGGTTGACCGTTGTTTGACCATTGACCAGTTTGATTGTTTGACCAGGTTTGACTATTTTGACCTGATTTGACTCTAATGACCAACCAACAATCAAGACAATTCAATTCTAAATTCAATGTTTTTATTTAACAACATTACAGAAATCAGATTTTGCATTAACTTAAGTCCTAACTATCTCACCCGGTATCTAGTTATCAATCATGATAACTTATGGGTTTTTGTGAGACAGGTTTTAATAGAAGTACAGATTTTATTTTGAAAAGCTATGATTAGTTTTTAAAAGTTAAATTAATTTTGAAAAACCAATTAATTATGTTTTAACAATTAGTTTTAAAAGCAATAGTTGAATATAAGATTAATTGAAATTTGTGTTAGATTCAAATTTGACAAAGAGTAAATTGAATTTGAATTTCAAAAATTGGCTTCCAGGTCTTGGCGAGGCACAAGGCCTTCTTTGGTCGTAGCCTTATTGGATCATCAACCCTTTCCTTGACAAAGCATTTTAGTGAAATTTCATTTTCAAAATTATTTTTTGAGAAATTCTAGTCTAACTAGTTTGGGTCTTGGATCGGTAGCTTCGGCTAGTTCCGCCAAAAATGGCTTCCCTAACGTACTATCATCTCACGTCCACCCAATATTATGTTGTTCAAATTTCAATTAATCGGTTTAGTCCTTAATCTAACCAATCCTAGGTCTAAGCATGGTAAATTGCATAAAATAAATAAACAAGTAATAATGCAATTTTATACTAAGAAAAAGAATTTATTTAACTATAAAAATGGTTTTTAAGTTGGCTCCCCGTAGACTAAAGGCACGGTAATGATTAGGCAAGATATGAATCTTGTCCTTGGGGATCCAATACTGGTTTGGTCCAGCTTGGTTGTTCAGGCAAAGTTTGGGTACTCATGCCTGAACTTTGGGTTTAGACTGATTCAGTACAGCATAATATGACCTTTGTCTAGACTTGGTTCGATACCCTAACCCAGATCGATTTAGAACGGACTTCTATTTTCCAAGGATCATGTCAAGACCCTTGAAACCCGAAGTGAATCGTTCCAAAGCTGGTCTAAGGTCCTTGACTTGAGTTTTCAAGGAGGAGTTCTCTTTCTCAAGTTTTTCAACTTGAGTAGAGGTTCCTTCTTGAACCTTCTCAGTTAAGGATCTAGAGTCAGCACCCTCTTTCAGGAGTTTTACTTCCTGTCGGAGAGACTCGACTTGAATTTTGGCTTTCGCCAAGTTACTAGATAGGTATGTAATTAATTCAGCTAATTCAAATTTTGAATAACCACTTACAGTGATTTTGTCGTCCTCCGAAATGGTGAGCTTTCCGTCGTCCGGTTCTGATTCTGATCCAGTGTCGATGTCTTCGGAAGTAGTCAGGGCGAGCAGGTTCGATTGTGGGGCCTCTTCTTCTTCTTCGGATGAAGACTCATCCCAGGTTGCTTGAAGGGCCTTCTTCCTTCTTGTCTTCTTGGCCTCTTTCAGATTAGGGCATTCCGATTTGAAGTGTCCCTTCTTATTGCATTCGAAGCAGGTCACACTTGATTTGTTCTTGGATGGTTCAGCCGGATCCTCCTTCTTTCGGCTGGCTATTCTTCTGTTGGACTGATTCTTCAATTCCTTGTAGTAGTTCTAGGCAAGTCGAACCAGCTTGGGTCGATCCCCTTCGCTGTCTTCTGAGTCTGAATCTGAGTCAGACTCGGGTGCAGGTTGAGGCTTCTTCTTGACCATCTTTCTTGTTTTGCCTGCAACAAAAGCAATGTCTTTCTCGGCCAAGGTGCAGTTAGTCTGCTCATGTAATTCATGTTCAGAAAATAACTCATCCAATTTGATTTTAGAAAGATCCCTTGAAACTTTGTATGCATCTACCATAGATGTCCACAAAGTATTTCTCAGTAAAGCATTAAGGGTATACCTGATCAGGTCACGGTTTTCTACCTTGTGACCGATTGTATGTAGACCGTTCATCAACTCCTGGATTCTGGCGTGGAGCTAGGCTGCTGACTCGCCGTCGTTCATTTTAATCATGTACAGCTTGTTCAATAGTAGGTCCCTCTTGCTGATTCGGGTGTCGGAGATTCCTTCGTGCAATTCAATTAACTTGCCCCATAGTTCCTTTGCGCTGTTAAATGGTCCCACCCGGTTCAACTCTTCTTTGGTTAGACCACATTGGAGTGTTTGGGTAGCTTTAGCATCAGCCTCGATCTTCCTTTTTAGCGAGGCGTCCCATTCGGTGTAAGGTTGTGGCACTCCTTCAGCATTTTTTGGGATTTACAAACCAGATTGGATTATTATCCACATGTCCACCTGAGTTTTCAAGTGGACTTCCATCCGACTCTTCCAGTAGGAGAAGTCCTCCCCACTGAAGAGTGGTGGTCTGGTTGTACTAAAACCCTCTTGCATGACCATTTAGAAATTCTGAAATAAGAATAACAAAAAACTGTCCCAAGATTTGGTCTTGGATTAGCAGTGCGGGAATAAGATATTTAAAAGAAATTATCGAGTGGTGTTGCACCAACCTCGATTAACGATAAAAACTTCGATCGAAAAAGAAATAAAAACTTCGTAAAAATCTGAAAAATTCCCAAATTGGTGGTTGTACCAAATTTGAGCTACCCCGCTCTGATACCACTTGTTGGATCGAGAAACACGATAAAGGGGGGGTGAATATCGTGAAAATCTTTTCGGATAAGAATAAGAGAAAATACGCAGTGAAATAAAAACAAACACACAAGGAACACAAGTATATTTTACTTGGTTCGGAGTCGCGGTCGGCTCCTACTCCAAGGCCCACGGTCCTTGACCGTTTACTGCGGGCAATTCTATATTCGCGCAAAGGTTTACAGAATTTAATACAATAGTAGTGCAGTAAATAAACGAATACACTTTTTGTTACCGACGCCCGATGTGGATCGTACTTCGGAGTAGAGGGTCGTCGTCGGCACTGGAATGTCGAGATCGGAGTTTGTCGGAGTAGCGCGCTTGAACGAAAAGCTTAGAGGCGTTGGAAAATTGTGTTTTTGAAGCCTAGGGGTCGAGCCCCTTTTATAGTGCTCCCGGGGGCGCCTGACACGTGCCTTCAGATCGGAGAAACGTCATCCGTAGCTCGGTCAGCGCTTATCCCCTTCGAATCAGCCTCGGAGCTGACTGGGAGGCCCGGGACCTCCCGGGCCCCCAGCTTGACCTGGTCCGCTGGCTTCGTGGCTGATTTTGCTTCGACTCCTCTTTGGTTTTGGCCTTGGGCGCCCGGGACCTCCCGGGTGCCTAGCCCAGTGTGGTTTCGAAGCGATTCTTGCTTTTTGCTTGTTTGTCTTTGACCTTGGGTGCCCGGGACCTCCCGGGCGCCTAGCCCATCTGCCTGCCCCTCTCCTTTGGGGCGTTCTGAGCTGCAGAAACACACTCCTTCGGTCCCTGCATCCAAGGTTAGTTCCACAACAAACAAGGCAAGAATATTAGTCTATTTTTACAGCCATAGCTGTCTTGGTTCTGACTTCGGGTCTCCCAAATGGAACCCTAGGTTGAACCAACGCCTACTGTTCCCTCGACGGGGAACGCGTCCTCACCTACTCCTCTCAGGAGAATTTACCTTTTGCTAACCGGCTCCTCCGGTTGGACTTTTGCCCGATCCACCTGACCAGGTCTTCGTGCCCAGTCCTCGACCAGGACTTTGTGCCCACCTTCCGAGCAGGTCTTCGGTGCCCACCTTCCGAGCAGGTCTTCGGTGCCCAGCCCCTTGCCAGGACTTCGTGCCCAGTCCTCGACCAGGACTTCGTCCCCACCTTTCGAGCAGGTCTTCGGTGCCCACCTTCCGAGCAGGTCTTCGTGCCTAGTGTGCCTAGGGCTTCTTTCCTACACACTTAGTAAACATATTAGACAACAATAACCTCTTAACTCTTGAACCCTTTGCCATTATCAAAACCCAGGTTTGACTTAGGTGCTACCTGCACCAACATAATATCATTTATATATGCTTCTTGTATTTTGGAACTAACCCTAGTTGCAGGAACGAAGGGATGAAGTTTCTGTATTCAGGTGCCTCAATGGAATGAGGCACCTCACTGGGCTAGGCGCCTGTGATGAGACAGGCGTCCCAGTGCAAGGCTACTCCAAGCATTTGAAGCAAACTGCCTCTAGACCAAGTCATTGAGGCGCCTGTGTTAACACAGGCACCCCAGTCAACTCAGGTGCCCCAGTTGAAGGGATAGACGCTGACCAAGTCTGCGGATTGGAGTTCTCGCAGGACAGGCCATGTGTCAGGCACCCCCATTAACACAGGTGCCCCACTGACCACTATTAAAGGGAGTTCACCCCCAAGGCTTCGACAATCAATTGCATTCGACGTTTACGCTCAAGCGCTCCGCTCCGACAAGTTCCGTACTTGCGATTCAAGCGCCGACGACGACCTGCTGCTCTGAAACTTCAAACTTCTCCGGTCGTCGGTAAAAGTCATTTTTTATTTAAGGTGTTGTAACTTCTTTTAAATTCTATATCTATACTCAACTTGTAATCTTTTACGAAAATATAGAATTGCCCATCGTAAACGGTCAAGGACCGTGGGCCTTGAAGTAGGAGCCGACCGCGACTCTGAACCAAGTAAAAACAAAACTTGTTAGTGATTGGTTTTGTTTTTTCCGCTGCGCAATTACTCTCTTACGATTTTCGAAGAATTTTGTCGAACGATATTCACTCCCCCTCTATCGTTTCTATCCGATCCCACATACGCGTCTAGTATCTCCATGCACTCGAGAGTGCGGACTCCCTATTGCCACATCTTGATCGCCCTCTTCTTTTCTTACGGACGTGACATCTGCTCTAGTGAGGTTATCCATATGACCGAGTTTCATGAGATAGGTATTAGGAATTTCTTGTTAGCCATGATAGATGTCTCGTCCACTGGAGCCATCTCTTGGAGATGACAGGGAGCTCAGTTGCAGGACGATCCGGAGGACAACGATGACGACTTCGTTGCCGAGCTCGAGGCGCAGCTGGAGCAAACACCGCTACCTCCCCCTCCTTTGACTAAAGACGAGCGTCTAACCTGGATTGAGCAGGAGATTCATAATTTATGGGAGAAGATGGAGACCCACCATGCAGAGAGGATGGACGTAGACTAGTCCCAGCATGCAGAGCTTATGGCTCTGCTTCATTCGTGACACCCAGGCTCATCTTCTTCATAGATTTGATTTGTATCTATTTCTGGTTGGATTTGGGACTAACTGGTTGTTGACTTCTGATGTAGTTGACTTTGATATTTGACTTATCATTATTACTTAATTATGCTCAGTAGAATAGTTTTTATTTATTTATTTTTTACTTAATTATTTTTTAAAAAATCATTTTCTTTAGCTATATCTCAAAAATTATCTTCTTTAACTGTTTTTCAAAAAGTCATGTTGTTTTCAAGAAATCATAATTTCTTTTACTCAATTTTTTTCAACTTAGTTTTCAAAAACTAATCCCCCTTAAAACTAGGGATTTCTTCATTATGGACTTAGCTTATACTTTACCCCTAGATTGCATGCTCCTATAGACTTAGAAGTCGACATCACACAAGCACATTAGGACACCTTGTTTGACAACTTAGACTGGGTTGAGATGTTTAGGCCTATATACCTTAACTCAAGATGTTTTAAGTCAGTACATCAAAAGTAGTTGGGGCAATAAATACAATTGAACATCAATCAAGTTAAGTAATCAAGCTTAACAAATTTAACTTGATCAGACTACATAACTTGATCAACCTAAGTGAAAGCTCTTATTTTATAATAGTTAGTAAGTAATAAATTGGGTTAAACAGGGACCTAAGAATTTATATTTTCTTTATTTATATTATTTTTTAAATTATTTTTCAAAATTAGTGCTTGTTTACTTTTGTATACATAGACTCAAATCATACTTGGACTCAAATGGGTGAATTAAATTGGATCAAAAAAAAATTTCCTTAGTTTATTTCCTGCTCTTTATTGTTTATTAATTATCTGTCTGACTCAAATTACTTTTTCAATTATTTACTTACAATTACTTATTTGCTTCTCTGAAAATATTCTGTTGGCATTATTTACTTATCATTTTTTCGTTAACTTAAAATTATTTTTCAAAATTTACTTACATTTTAAATAATCTCAAGGGGTCTGATACCTAAATTTTTCTTTATTCAATTTTTGTCCTTCTCCTTAACCAAAATATATATATTTTTTGATATATGACAACGAGGGAGAGAAAGGAAAAGTGGAAGAGTTAAAAAGAATTTTTTTAAAAAAAATTCAGAAAGAAAATTTTCTCCTAAATAGCAAAAGAATTCTTTTTTACATTCACTTAGTACTTTATTTTTTTCAAAACTTTATTTTTCAAAGGGAGAGAAAGGATATTTTTATTTTACTAAGAGTTTTTTAAAGTTTATACTTAAAATTTTTCAACATTATTAAAAAGTCTTTCAAATTGAAAAATACATAATTTTCAAAAGCTTCGGAGGAGAGTTTCATATCAAGGGGGAGCTTCATGCATTCTCAATTCTGTAAGTTTTTTTTACTTTGAAATTGACATTAACTCAAAACCTAACTTATAAAGGGGGAGCTTTTCACGTTTTATTTTTGGAAATATTTTTAACTTTGAAATGATACTTTGAAAAATTGATCCTACTTTGAAAAATATTATACTGTATTTCATTAAATACTTTTGTTACTTCCTTATCTGTATGTTTAAACTTAACTTTTGAACTAGATTGTTATAAATCAAAAAGGGGGAGATTATTGGTACCGAAAACACCATATCGAACCTGGTTTTGATAATGGCAAAGAGTTCAAAGTCAAGTATTATTTTGGATCTAACATATTTCACTAAGTGTGCAGGAATGTCCTAGATTACCTAGGCATGAAGTCTTGACCTGCAAGGTTGAGCATGAAGTCCTAGTCGATGACTAGGCACAAAGTCCTGACCGAGAGCTGGGCACCGAAGACTTAACCGAGGGTTGGGCACGAAGACCTACTTCGGAAGACTAGGCATGAAGACCTGACCAGGGGTTGGGCACCGAACTCCTGATCTGGAAGATCGGATAGAAGTCTTATCCAAGCGAGGACAATGGACCGAAGTAGGGATGGGTTGAGGTCCGGATATCTAGAGATTCGGAAGCTTCGGAGGCCAAGCCAAAGTCTAACTGAAGGTGCCGGTTGACAAAAGTTAACTTCTCCAGTGTGGAATAAGTGAGGATGTGTTCCCCAGAAGAGGGAACAATAGGCGTCGGTCTGACCTAGGATTTCATTTTGAAATCCAAAGTTAGGATTAGACAGCTCTGGCTATCATACATACATTCATTTATATATTATTTGTGTTTTGGACTAATCCTGTGTTGCAATTAAAGAATTGGACATTGACTGCATCTAGGGCGCCTGAGAGGACTCGGGCGCTCGAGAAGATAGACGCCCGAGAACACAAGCGCCAGAGAGGTCTCGGGCGCCCCTGTGAAGATGACACAACCTAGACCAGGCTGAGTTGGCGCACTTGGTTGAACTTGCCACTTCGGCAACATAGGCACCCCAGAGTCTCTCAGGTGCCCAAGAAGGATAGAATTTAGCTCGGTCAACGGATCACGACGTGGGTGATTCGCTGAGTTGGGGCGCCCCTATAGGCACTCAGGCACCCGTGTTCTTATATAAAAGGGGTTTCGAACAACAACTTTCACATTTGTTTTTCAATTCATTCGTGCTCAAGTGTGTTGTTCTGAAGCAATCCAGAAACTCCGAAATGCTACTCCGACAACAACACACTCTCCTTTTCATTTTGGCCAAAATTGTTGGTATTATGTTCATTTCTTTTATACTTAGAATTGCATATCTATAATTGTTTTGCGAACTTATAGAATTGCCCAACGTAAACGGTTAAGAATTGTGGACCTTGGAGTAGGAGCTATTACAGACTCCGAACCAAGTAAAAACAAACGTGTTAGGGTTGGTTTTGACTTGTATTTATTCTTTCCGCTGCATTTACTCCGTTCTAAATCCGAGATTTTTTCGAATCGATATTCACCCCTCTATTGATCTCACCGATCCCACACCTCCGAGAGGATAAGTGCCTAGGATATGTTTTAGCATCTGAGGTGCCTCAGTTTGGATCTGGGCGTCTCAGTTGGGAACTGAGGCACCTTCCAAAGGATAAGTAGCGAAGATGAAGGCTTCAGATTAGATAAAACTTATCATATTTGAGGTGCCTCAGTTGAGAACTGAGGCACCTCAGTTGCTCTTTAAAAGCAGTCTTCGACAAAAGAGTAAGATACAACTACTACTCCTCTTTCTTGAGCTCTTGCATTCATTCAGCTTCCAAGTCTTCACGCCGCGGGTCTGCTATGACTCGACTATGACCGACAGCTGCCGAAAGATGATACCAATGCTCGAGCACGATCAAAGGTATTTCTAAGTGTTGGTAATGAAATATTTCTATGGTACTTAATTTTATACATATATTCAAGGACAGTGTAGGGTGTTACATTGTGCCTTTTCTCTTGTATCGCTCACTCTACCAGGAGTTTACCGGTAGAGGATATTTGTGGATTGCCCATCGAAAATGTCCAACGGACCTCGGCCTTAGAGTAGGAATCACTGAAGGCTCTGAACCAAATAAAAGACTTAGAGTTTGCGTTCTTATATTTTTCGTACTTGTTTAATTTTTTGTTGCGCTCTGATTTTCAAAAAAGGTCGAAATTTCAAAAGTCATGTGATTCATCCCCCCGGTCACGTGCAACGATCATACATATTATTTTCTGTGTGCATCAACTCATCGACATAGACAAGTAGATACATAGTGATAACTCTAGATTGAAAAATAAATAATGATGTATTAGCAAGAGAGGTCATGAATCTAACACTGATTAAAAAATGATAAAATGTTATGCACCAGGCACGTGGCACCTACTTAAGACCATAAATTGCTTTGTACACTTTACAAACATAAGATGGAAAATTAGAGTTAACAAACTCGGGTGATTGAGCTATATAAACACCGTCATCTAATTGACAATGAAGAAATGCATTATTCACATCCATCTGACGAAGAGACCACCCTTTGGAAATAGCAAAAGACAAGAGAAGGTGGGCAATAGTGGGCTTTGCCATGGGATTGAAAGTGTCAGTGTAGTTAAGACTTGGACGATAATGAAATGTCTTAACACCCAAATGAGCCTTGTAGTGGTCAACAGAGCCATTAGGCTTTCGCTTAAGTCAAAACACCCACTTGCAACCAACGATAATTTGAGAGGTATCAGACGGGACAAGAACCCAAGTGTCATTACATAGGAAAACATTAAACTCAAAAATGGATACACGCCAATGGGGATCCTGTTGATGCAGTCTGCTCGATTGTTGTTTTGGTGTTGACACCGATTTAAGTTTGGTTGAGTGAATTCAGATTAAGTCCTGGTCGGGGACTGGGCACGGAGTGATTGAAATCCCGGTGAGTGAAGCCGGGTCCTAGTGAGTGAAGCCAGCTGACCGAAAATCCCGGTGAGTGAAGCCGGGTTCTGGTGAGTGAAGCCAGGTGACTGAAATCTTGGTGAGTGAAGTCGGGTCCTGGTGAGTGAAGCCAGGTGACCGAAAATCCCGGTGAGTGAAGTCGGGTCCTGGTGAGTGAAGCCAAGTGACTGAAATCTCGGTGAGTGAAGCCAGGTGACCAAAAATCCCGGTGAGTGAAGTCGGGTCCTGGTGAGTGAAGCCAGGTGACTAAAATCCCGGTGAGTGAAGCCGGGTCTTGGTGAGTGAAGCCAGGTGACCGAAACCCTGGTGAGTGAAGCCAGGTGATCGAAACCCTGGTGAGTGAAGCTAGGCCCTAGTGAGTGAAGCTAGGTTGACTGAAATCCCGATGAGTGAAGCCGGGTCCTAGCGAGTGAAGCTAGGTGACCGAAACCCTGGTAAGTGAAGCCAGGTCCTAGTGAGTGAAGCTAGGTTGAATGAAGTCCCGGTGAGTGAAGCTGGGCACGCATTCTTAGTCCGGGGGGCTGAGCACGAGTCAGAGAAGGCTAGGGAGCCTGTTCTCTAGACTTAGGGTTGGATTGGGAGTCGCTGGATCGATCTGGTGACCGATCAGGGAGTTGGCACGAACTCCCTGTTGTGGATCAGCCTGGTGACCGATCCAGAGAAGTCTGATCATTCTAGTGAACGATCAGGGAGAGAACAGAAAGGTTTCTGTTTGGCTTCTGATCGTTCTGGTGAACGATCAGAGAAGAGGTTAGTAGCTTTGGGAGGAGAACTTGATCGATCAGGTGACCGATCAAAATGTCGGACCATTCCTCATCCTGACCGATCAGGATGGCTCCTGATCGGTCAGGGGGTGACCTGATCGGTCACCAGACCGATCAGTGCACAGCCTGATCGGTCAGGTGACCGATCAAGCGTGTGTTTCCTGTGGGGTGTGGCAAGCAAGCTGCTAGATCGGTCTGGTGACCGATCCCTGATCTGTGATCGGTCTGGTGACCGATCAGGGTCAGTCCGCGATCCCTCTATTCCCAACTTTGACCGATCAGGCAGGAGCCTGATCGTTCAGGGGTTTCGCTGATCGGTCTGATGACCATTCAGGGCCCTCTTTGATCGGTCTGTGGATCGATCAGTAGTTGTAACTTTAATTTGAAATCGCTGTCAGACTTCGGATAGCGTCTGTTTTTCTCTGCGTTTTCTCTGCTACCTTGCTGATATTGTTTGATATGCTTTGCTAAGCTTCTGATGAGTGTGCATGTTAGACAGGGATGATACAAACCAAGGAGAAGAGTCAATGGCGACTTTCACCGTGGCAGTTTTGTATGTATTCTTTTGCACGGCTGGCGACTGACGGAGACTCAGCTGAAGAGGTCTTCAGTGGACTGAGTGCTCAGTGGAGTCAGTAGGTCAGGCTGTGGCTCAGTGGGTGCTGATGGAGCTGGCGATGGTGAGCAAGAGCTTAAGAGATGCAGAGGAGCAGAAGAAGAGACATAAAAACTGGGGAAGTGTTTGTTGTTGTCTTGAGCTCGCTGTATCTTCTTGCTTTGCTTTAGTGTTCTTGTTACATCCTTGTGAGAGTTTCCTTCTATTTGTCTCGTGAGCTTAACTTGTGTCATCTAGAGACTTGTTATGGAGAGGTTTCTCCACCGAGAAGGAGGCTATTACTATCCGGGGATCACCGAGGCTTGATCTGCCAACGATTAAGGGATCGCCCACCTCACGGGCACGCCAAGGAGTAGGGGCAAGTTATCCCCGAACCTTGTACATCTTCATCTTAGCTATTGGTTTGTGTGTTCTGTTTATTTCAGTTTGTTCTTTGTTATATGTCTTTCTGTCTGTGTGTTCGTTTCCGCTGCTAACCCTGATAACAGACAGAAAGTTGAAAGAAAGTGAATAGCTTGAGGTTCTGGCTATTCACTCCCCCCCCTCTCTAGTCATCCATGCACCAACAAGTGGTATCAGAGCTTGGGGCTCTGTTCAAACGGATTAACACCCGAGAGCTTACAAAAAGGAATGGCAATGAGAGAAGGATTCAGCACCACCCGACCTCCCTTCTTCGACGGATCAGATTTCCAATATTGGAGGTCGAGGATGGAGTATTATTTGAAGACCAACATTAATATGTGGTTTGCTGTGAAGGAGGGTTTCATCCCTCCAAGAGATGCTGAAGGAAAAGAGCTCGAGTTCTCAAGTTGGTCGGCTGAGCAAACTCACAAGGGGGAAGCCGATGCTAAAGCTGTGGTCACCCTGCAATGCGGGATGACCAAGGAAGAGTTGATCAAGGTGGGTCCTTTTACAAGTGCTAAAGATCTATGGAGCAAGCTCATTGAGCTCCATGAAGGCACTCAAGATACCCGGAGAGCCAAGAGAGACCTTCTTCTCAGCCAACTCCAAAACCTGTCTATGGAAGAAAATGAAAAGGTAAGTGAACTCCATGGACGATTCAAAGAAGTCTTGAATGGTCTACATTCCATTGATGAAAAGGTCGAGAACCGCGACCTTGTGAGGTATGTTCTTAAAGCGTTTCCAAGGAATGCCTTGTGGTCATCCATGGTGGATGCTTATAAGGTTTCCAAGGACTTATCCTTTGTTAAGTTAGAAGATCTATTTTGTGAAATGAAACTACACGAGATCTCTAACCAAAGCCCAAGGGAGAAGGGAATTGCATTTGTGGCAGGTGACCGAAGGAAGAAGAAGGAGAAGAAGAAGGAAAAGGAGGAGGAGGAGGAAAGTTACTGTCACATGGCTTTCATGGCAATAGAGGACTCTAATGAAGAAAGTAGTGACGAATATAGGAGCTCTTCAACCGCGGCTTCATCATCTTCGGATGATGAAGAAGTAATCTCTCCGAAATTAGATAAATGCTATAGAACAATAGCTTGCTTGACAAACATGCTCAAAAAGTCTAAGAATAAGGTTAAGTCATTAAGATTAGAAGTAGAAGAATTAAAATCCTCTAAGGGTGAGGATATTAATGATTTTCACAATGAGTCCCTTGAGAATGAAAATAAGATCTTGAGGAGTGAAGTTGAAAAACTCAAGAATATTCTTGAGAAGTTTTCAACTAGCTCCAAAACTTTAGATATGATCTTAAACTCTAAAAGAGCAGTCTACAATAAGGTTGGTTTGGGTTATCAACCTAAAGAACCTAGTGTCATATCATTGATGTCAAGAACTCACTTTAGGTCACCAAATGATTATAGGGTTCAAAATGTTAGAAAGAAATTGACTAAGGCATGGGTGCCAAAGTCTTTCATTGAAGGTTCTTTAGGTCCCAAAATTTGGGTATCTAAAACCTCTATATTTTGAATTGTATAGGCATTGGTTGAGGGGGAGCATCTATCAACATGGGTGGTTGATATTTGGTGCTCCAAACATATAGCCATTCCTAGTTAGGGATGTACCTAATATTTCCCCATTTAATGGATGACCATTCACTACCCATGAGAAATGGTTTTTCATCTTGAATTTAGATGATTGGGGTTAAGTAAATGGGAATCATAAACAATGTAGATACATTGAAAATTTCTCCATCTATACTGGAAAATTTTCCTATTCACTTTTATGGGCAATTTGGGGAATAAATTTTTGATACAAACTTGATTTCAAATTGATTGGAACCATGAACTTGATACACACTTGGATCTATGAATTTTTCCAATCCAATCCATGAATTATCAATAGAATGGGGATTAGGATGATGGAGTTGATACAAACTTGAATTAGGACCATGAATTGCTTAGGATTGAACTCTTCAGTTTACTGTAAATCTAGAATTTAGCCTCAATATCAAAATAGCTACTTATTTTTGAAATACCTAAGTATGTATCTCAAGCTTAAGGTTTATATATATATATACTTTTTGGAAGTGAATATAGATGAGTATGCCAAGCTTGTATGTGTTTCACAACATGAATGTATTATGCCAACAAGAAGAACACATAGTTTGTGATGATCATTATAAAAATCTCACAAGGCATCACCAAACAAACAACATGAGCTTCCAAAATTCATTACTTGTGTCAAACTAAATCAAGGTTCTAGGACTTAGGATATATATAAGTATCCCCAACATCTAGCTCATGATATTGAAGTTCATCATGTTTTTCGGAATCACGTTTTAAACTTTGTGCTTTACTCTCAAGTTATATTATCATTGGAAATGTGTTATCCATGTGTATTAATTCTTCTGCTCAAATGTATGAAAACCTGTTTTGGGAAATACATTTTAGTTAAAGGATACCCTTTTTAGGTTCAAATGAATCAAATCTAATTGTATAGGATTTAGGAGTAGTTGAGAGTTGAAAAGAAAACAGTTTCTGAAATCTGTTTCTGAAATCTGGTCGGGAGCAATTTTCTGTATGGAACCTGATCAGTCCACCGACCGATCAGGACTTACCCTGATCGGTCACTGTGATCGATCAGAGGTCCTTATGATCGGTCTGATGACCGATCAGATCAATTCTGATCAGCAAACTCCCTGATTGGTTCAAAATTGATAATTATCAATAGGACTAAGAGTTAGGTTTATTGTCAAGACATACTTGGAACAAACCTAATACTGATTTGATCCAAACCTGTGTTGGAATTTTTAAATCCATAAGAAAGGGTTGGTTGAATCATGACTCTTGGTCCTTGATAAGGAATATCTTTTAGTCAAGAAACTCATAGTGATTCTCAGAAATTTTTCTGAAATATCAAGAGTTAATGGAGTCTACACCCCTGTTGGGGAATGAGTTTCATATAAATGGTTAATGCAGTCTGATCAGGAACGTATCAAAGTTTCAGAAATTTTTTCTGAAATCTGATCACTCTCGGACTAATCAGAAATATTTCTATATCGAATAATCAATGAACCTGATCGGTCACGGAGACCAATCAGGATTATGTGTCGGATACAGCTGCATTCCTTACTTGTCATATGAAACATATACATGGTTGACCATGATATAATTCTGTATATGTTTTTCATATGCAATTCAAAAATTATTCTTTGATTATTTTGGGTTTGGGGAGAGACCCTTGTTTAAGGGGGAAGTATGTTTAAACTTAATAACCATACCCTTTTCGATGTTTGACAAAGGTGGAGAGAATGGTTGATTAAGTTTAGGGTTGATTATTGTATGGGGAGGATTTTGATTCCCTTACTATAATTGACTTCATTAATACCTAAACTTAAATCGGGTTGTCAAACAACAAAAAGGGGGAGATTGTTGAAGCAGTCTGCCCGATTATTGTTTTGGTGTTGACACCAATTTAAGTTTGGTTGAGTGAATTCAGATTAAGTCCTGGTCGGGGACTGGACATAGAGTGATTGAAATCCCAGTGAGTGAAGTCGGGTCCTGGTGAGTGAAGCCAGGTGACCGAAAATCCCGGTGAGTGAAGCCGGGTCCTGGTGAGAGAAGTCAGGTGACTAAAATCTTGGTGAGTGAAGCCGGGTCCTGGTGAGTGAAGCCAGGTGACCGAAAATCCGGTGAGTGAAGCCGGGTCCTGGTGAGTGAAGCCAGGTGACTGAAATCCCGATGAGTGAAGTCGGGTCCTAGTGAGTGAAGCCAGGTGACTAAAATCCCGGTGAGTGAAGTTGGGTCCTGGTGAGTGAAGTCAGGTGACTGAAATCCCGGTGAGTGAAGCCGGGTCCTGGTGAGTGAAGCCAGGTTGACTGAAATCCGGGTGAATGAAACTGGGTCCTAGCGAGTGAAGCTAGGTGATCGAACCCCTGGTGAGTGAAGCCAGGTCCTAGTGAGTGAAGCTAAGTTGAATGAAGTCCCGGTGAGTGAAGTTGGGCACAGAGTCTTGGTCCGGGGGACTGAGCACGAGTCAGAGAAGGCTAGGGAGCCTGTTCTCTGGACTTAGGGTTGGATTGGGAGTCGCTGGATCGGTCTGGTGACCGATCAGGGAGTTGGCACGAACTCCCTATTATGGATCGGCCTGGTGACCGATCCAGAGAAGTCTGATCATTCTAGTGAACGATCAGGGAGAGAACAGAAAGGTTTCTGTTTGGCTTCTGATCGTTCTGGTGAACGATCAGAGAAGAGGTCAGTAGCTTTGGGAGGAGAACTTGATCGATCAAGTGACCGATCAAAATGTTGGACCATTCCTCATCCTAACCGATCAGGATGGCTCCTGATCGGTCTGGGGGTGACCTGATCGGTCACCAGACTGATCAGGGCACAGCCTGATCGGTCAGGTGACTGATCAGGCATGTGTTTCCTGCGGGGTGTGGCAAGCAAGCTGCTGGATCGGTCTGGTGATCGATCCCTGATCTGTGATTGGTCTGGTGACCGATCAGGGTCAGTCCGCGATCCCTCTATTCCCAACTTTGACCGATCAGGCAGGAGCATGATCGTTCAGGGGTTTCCCTGATCGGTCTGGTGACCGTTCAGGGGGTTCCCTGATCGGTCTGGTGACCGTTCAGGGCCCTCTCTGATTGGTCTATGGACTGATCAGTAGTTATAACTTTAATTTGAAATCGCTGTCAGACTTCTGATCGCGTCTGTTTTTCTCTGCGTTTTCTCTGCTACCTTGCTGATATTGTTTGATATGCTTTGCTAAGCTTCTGATGAGTGTGCAGGTTAGACAGGGATGATACAAACTAAGGAGAAGAGTCAATGGCGACTTTCACCGTGGAAGGTTTGTATGTATTCTGTTTTCAGGTTTCAACGGCTTCCTGGCGCGGCTGGCGACTGACGGAGACTCAGCTGAAGAGGTCTTCAGTGGACTGAGTGCTCAGTGGAGTCAGTAGGTCAGGCTGTGGCTCAGTGGGTGCTGATGGAGCTGTCGATGGTGAGCAGGAGCTTAAGAGATGTAGAGGAGCAGAAGAAGAGACAGAAAAACTGGGGAAGTGTTTGCTGTTGTCTTGAGCTCGCTGTATCTTCTTGCTTTGCTTTAGTGTTCTTGTTACATCCTTGTGAGTGTTTCCTTCTATTTGTCTCGTGAGCTTAACTTGTATCATCTAGAGACTTGTTGCGGAGAGGTTTCTCCACCGAGAAGGAGGCTATTACTATCCGGGGTTCACCGGGGCTTGATCTGCCAACGATCAAGGGATCGCCCACCTCACGGGCACGCCAAGGAGTAGGGGCAAGTTATCCCCGAACCTTGTACATCTTCGTCTTAGCTATTGGTTTGTGTGTTCTGTTTATTTCAGTTTGTTCTTTGTTATATGTCTTTCTGTCTGTGTGTTCGTTTCTGCTGCTAACCCTGATAATAGACAAAAAGTTAAAAGAAAGCGAATAGCTTGAGGTTCTGGCTATTCACTCCCCCCTCCCCCCCCCCCCTCTCTAGTCATCCAAGCACCAACAAATCCTTGAGAGCCACAATATATGTTGTAGGTTCAGATAGAGTAGTGTCAATGATAGCGGTGAGTCCAAAGCAAGGATTAGGTCGATAGACATTGTTTTTGGAACGGGTCGCCATAGGATGGATGTTGGTGTCAGATGCAGGTTGAACTAGAGAAGCAAGAGAGGGTGGAACTACTGCTGGGGTTGACACTATAGGTAGAGGCTCAACAAGAAGAAGTTTAGCAAGTGGAGGCTCGACAATGGCTGGCTAGTGAATAACTGATGGTATGGAGCATGGATTAAAGGAGCAAATAGGTGAAGAATCAATAACACAGGAATCTGTGGGGACCGGTGCCGTCGATAGAGGGGGGAGTGAATATCGACCGTAAAATCTTTTGCAGAAACTTGTAAACTTTCATTCGTTCTGGACACAAAGTTAGTAGCACAGCAGAAAACAAAACGGAAAAAGTAAAGGATGACACAAATTGCACACGGGATTTTACTTAGTTCCCGACCCCCCAGGGTCAGTACATCCAAGGCCTAAGCACGGGAACGCCCGTCCGCTAATGGTCTCCTTCCCGGACTTTTCGGAGGTAGAGAACCTCGTCTTATAGTGCAAGATTTACAATCACAAATATTAAAGAACTTAAGTACTGAAAGTAAATCAAACCAAATGAAAAAGGTCGAAGACTCGGCCGATCTGGATCTCTGAAGTGCCGCGCACTTCCTCCCGAAGCCTCCTTGGTCACAGAGCTTCGTCTTTAGCGCTTTGTCATCACTTGGAAAGCTCAGAATGATCTTGGAATGTTGTGTTCTGAGTTGAGGGGTCGAGGCCCCTTTTATAGGCTTCCTTGGTGCGCCTGTGTTAAAGGAGGTGCCTCATAGAGCTTGGCCAAAGCTTATCTCCGCGTTAAACTTGCAGCAGCAGATATCCCTTTGATCCAGGGTTCCTGTGTTGAAGGAGACACCTGAATGAATGAGGTGCCTGTATCAATGAGGCGCCTGGTTCATTGAGGCGCCCTGATTGATGAGGGCGCTTAGCAGCTTGGTTTCCAGCCGCGTTGTGTGTTTGTTTGCCTGCTTTGTCTTCCATTTTAGGTACCTGCAAGATACATAAATAAAAGGCAAACATGCAGATAATCTTAACCTTAAGGATTTGGTTCTGACTTCGGATTTCTGCGAAACCCTAGGTCGAACCGACGCCTAAGTTCCCACCCCCAGGAACGCGCCTTTCACCTACTCCTCTCAGGAGATGGTTGCCACCCGGCTCATCTGGTTGGACTTTTGCTTAGCCTTCGATACTCTCGAACCTCGAGACGTCTGAACCTCGACCCGTCTCTACTTCTATCCTTAGTCATCGCTCAGCTAAGTTGCTCAATCCCTCAGACTAAGACTTCGTGCCCAAACCCTAGGTCCAGGACTTCGGCGCCCAACCCTCGGCTAGGACTTAGTGCTCAATTCCTCAAACCAGGTCTTCGGTGCCCAACCCTCGGCTAGGACTTAGTGCCCAATTCCTCGAACCAGGTCTTCGTGCCTAACCCTCGGCCAGGACTTAGTGCTCAATTCCTCGAACTAGGTCTTCGTGCCCAACCCTTGGTCAGGACTTAGTGCCCAATCCATGATCAGGACTTAGTGCCCAATTCTTCGAACCAGGACTTCGTGCCTAGGATAACTAGGACTTTGGTTCACTTTGGTCCAGTTTTCTTGACTACCCTTCCTTGTTCAATGTATCACTGACTTAAGTATATTGTTAAACATTGAAATACTTAGAGGAGGGCATCACTGATGCAACTTGCACCAACAATCTCCCCCTTTTTGATGTTTGACAATATCTTAAGCTAGATTGGATGAAGAGGCTAAACCTTGGGATAAAATGAAAACAAAATTGAACTAAATTTTGAAACCCCATTTTGATTTTTTGGGAGAAAATTCTAACTTCAGCTCACTCTCCCCCCTTTTTGAAAAAAAAACATTTTGATTTCATTTGATCCTTTGGTAAGAGAGATTATTTCATTTGATCCTTTGGTAAGAGAGAAAAAAATTTTCAAAAAAATTCTAACTTAAGTGCACTCTCCCCCTTTGTCATACATCAAAAATCACCAAAAACACTTGCACCAACAATGAAAACAATTTTTTTCTTTTGGCAGTACTTAGTATAAGTCATTGAAAGCATAGCAAAGAGCTAGTTAAAAATAATAATTGCACCAAAAAAGTTACACTTTGAAAAGTACTGAGCAATTTGGAAAAATATTTTGTATTTGTAGGAAAATATTTAAACTTTGGAAAAATTCTTGTCTTAGAAAAACTTTCATTTAGAAAAGATTTTTCAAAAGATTACACTCATAAAAGGATTTTTTACTAAACACGTAGTGCATTTCGAAGAATACTGTGAAAAATGTTTAAAAAAACTTGAAAGATATTTTACACTTAACACATTTTCACTTTGAAAAAGATAGAAAAAATTATTCTTTGAAACATATTAGTATTTGAAAAAGAGCTGTACTTTTTGAAAAAATATATTAAACTTTTTGAAAATATGCAAGTACTTTTTGAAAAATGCATTGAACTTTTAAAAATGCAAGTATTTTTGCGAAATATATTGAACTTTGAAAATTGCAAGTACTTTTTTGAAAATTATTGAGTTTTTAAAAAATATAAGTATTTTTGAAAAATATGTATTTTGATGGATCTATATTTTGCAAAATATGTACTTTGAAAAAATCTGTACTTTGAGAAATATTTGCCCTTTTTGAGAAATATTAACACTTTTGAAAACTATTATGCATTTTTAAAACATATAAGTACTTTTAAAAGACATTATGCATTTTTGAAAAATATAAGTATTTTTAAAAGATATTATGCATTTAAAAAAAGACATATAAGTACTTTTAAAAGACATTTTGTACATATTACATAAATATTATTTTGAAAACATAATACTTTACTTGACTTGGTTTCTTTTCCAGTTTGACACAATCCTAAGAAACCTTGTTAACTGCAAGGACGTTTTCCTAAGTGTTCTGGAAATTCTTCCAAATTCAAGTAAGTATTATTTCCTAAAAAAATGATAAGATAAAACTAATTTTTAAAACGATAGTATTTTGAAAGAAACAATTACTTATGTTTTCAAAAAGATTTTGGAAATATAGTGCATGAAAAAATATTTTGAAAATGTTCAATAATTCTTTTAATTTGACCTCCCCCTAAACTTGACCCAGTCCTAGGAAGCTTGTTGACTACAAGCGATCTTCCTCTGAGTCTTAAGGTTTGATTCAAATTATAAGAACTATCTAATAATTTTAAAAAAAAATATCAGAAATAATTTCTTTTGATTTAGACTCCCCCTAAATTTGACACATCCTAGGAGTCCTTTTAGATCATGAAGTAGACCTCCTCTGTATCTTTAGGGGTTATCAAAATCAATAGAATGAACGATATTTTGAGTGTGGTAATTCTCAAAGAGACACTTTTCGAAAAAAGCAATTCAGAATGATGATAATTTAAAGCATAAACCTTTTTCGAAAACATAAGTGATAGTAAATAAAGCACAGTTTTTGGGAAAAAAATTTAAGAGAATAAGACACTCCCCCTGTATCCAACACCGTTTGACTCTATCTAAGTGTCTTAAGGGACTTTAGTGTTGACCTAAGAGGCTTGTGTCTAATTGTGTAGGTCAAACATGTAACGACCCACCTTCTGGTACTATGGCTTTAAGGCGGATCGCTACTACTAACTGACTAACTAGCTGACTGATTACTGATCATTGTTTTCTTTTAATGCTAAACGGAGAATTTAAAAAAACTTATTTCACTATTTACTGAACTAACAATTCATAATCATGTTAAAAGTACTAACCAGCCAAAATAAAACAAAAATTTTAATTTTATTAGCTTGGCAGGATTTGATCCCCCAACGGCAACCTGCATGACTGAAGCACTAACCAACAGCTCTACATCACATTGTGTTGTAAACTGTCACCAGTCGACTGGTATTCTATCAGTCGACTGCCCGAGGCGACGAAGCCTTCTGTACGATTTTGTTACTGGTCCCAGTCGACTACCCAGTCTACCAGTCGACTGGTATCTGTCGCAGTCGACTGGTAGTTCTGAAATCTGAAAATTCAGATTCCAGAAACGTGCCAAGTCAACCCACTTCGTGCCAAACCCCCCCCCCCACACACACACAAACTCATATTTAAGCTTACTAACAGATATACAATGATTCTAAGCCATATTCTACATGTTTCCATGACATTAAAGCATACTTTAACCATTTCTAAGCATCAAATTAGAAACATGAACTTTGTATCAACTTGCTACTAAAACTAGGCATTGTTTCGGTCTAGATGCATCAATAGTAGCAGTATAATATCAGAAATGGTTCCATGGCCTTAAACCATTCATTTTACTACTAATTAACATGCATTTGGAATGTATCATCCAACATATCACATGTAGAAGCTAACAACATGTCAAAGTATAACTAGAGACATGCACTTGAATGTATCACTCAACATATCACATGTAGAAGCTAACAACATGTTAAAGTATAACTAGAAACATGCACTTGAATGTATCACTCAACATGACAAAGGTACTTAAGATGCGGAAAATAGTAAACATGACAAGGAACTAATTCATTTAACATTCTTAATAACATGTCCTCTTAATGCAAGTTCCCAAGGTTCTTTCATTCCAAGTTTCCACCATCACACACTCCACCATCATCCCTGTCGCTTTCGCTACTCTATTTTTCCTTTGCCATTATCTGCAGTATAAGGAAAAATGAAACTATAAGCATAAAGCTTAGTAAGTACCATCCTACTCACAAAACAATGCATATCTCGAAACTCATGCTTTTGAAAACACATGTAGGAAAAACATATCATGTTTGTTATTTATTCTTGCTAAAACATATAATCTAAACAAATATCATGGCATACTCATCATACTAAGCACATGAACTAAATCATATTCTTATAACTAAATTCACATGACATTTATAGAATTTACTGAACTAAGCAGGATCTTAAAAGCTGTTTTCACTTAAAGTTATTACTGAACTTTTGAAACTTATACATATAATAAGTGAAAATAATAATCATGCTGCTGTGGGCCCGGCAATGTACTGCTAATGCGTGCATCCCTAAATAGTTCCGAGGTAGCTAATCCCGAACCCATTAGGGTACTACTACTAGGCAAACTAGGAGCCTAGGGGCAACTAGGAGCCCACCCATGGACGAACTAGAGTCCAAGCACATGCCATAAAAAGTAAAATACTTTCATAAATATTCTTTTCTTTAACCTTGCATCTACTAGGCGATCTAGAGCCTAGGGGCAACTAGGAGCCCACCCAATGGATGAACTAGGGTCCATAAACATCAAGCAAGGGTAGCTAATTTCATAACATGCTAAAACTCATATTAGAGCTTCTTACATTTCCTCGAGCACCTTGCGTGCCTAAAACTCTCCTTTTTCATTTAAGGACACTTCCTAGGCACTCGACGGTGCGTCTAAACCCCAAACTAAAGGGGGAAGCACGTCCAGCCCATCTAGTGGTGCCCTTAAAGTCGGTAGAGAGTGTAGATCTGCACATAGGAACATAAACTTGCAATTAGATAAAACTAAGGCGTTTAGGCAGACAAACGAAGCTACTTATACTGCAGGTGAGGGGTACTTATATCCTACGCTTGTTCTTACAACTCTAGGGCGTAGGGTTTAGGGAGAGGGAAGGTCCTTAGAGTCTCGGAGAGGTTCTAATGACGAACTACTCCTTGAGACGATCCCCTAGCGCGCCCTCCTTCTTGAATCCGCCCCACACAAGCCTTGGACTCCTCCTTGCTTTGTCGTGAGTGAGGGAGAGAGGGAGACTCGAGAGAGGGAGAGGAAAATCGTGAGAGAGAGAGAGAGTCGGCGGTGAGAAGATGAGGGAAAGAATAAACCTAAAAACCCTTAAGTTTTCCTTTTATACTTATGGAAAAATTTAACTAACATCACCTTATTTATCCTGTCCTTTATTTTGTTTCAATCAAAACATATCATCCCATTTGGTAAGCCTATTCTTCTCTTATGCTATAGGTCTAGAGGTCAAACCTGACTTAAATTTTTTTACTGCGTATTCTATTTTTATTCCTTTTTGCCTTATTTGTCCACGAAAAAATTTTATAAAAATATCCATAAATTCAGAATTAATTCTACGATATTTCTAAAATTAGTTTTTGAGAATTTTCGGGCATTACAAAATAATTTTCAAAAAGATATAATTTTGAAAATCTATCATATATAATCAATTAGACAAGCATGAAATCCATAAAAATATTATTATGTTAAAGCACTATTTTGAAAATAGATTTTTAGAAAAAATTCTAAGAATTTTGGAAAATATTTTTGAAAAATATTTTTTACTTTATTAGTCCTTAACATCTCACCCAATCTAGATGTCTCAATACAAGCAAGCATGGTTGCCTTATGGGTGCATTGTGAGATGCTTGAATCATTTTTCTTAATTAATTGTTAAATCTAAGATTTAATCGAAACTTGTGTTAGATTCAAATTTATCAAATAGTAAAGTAAATTTGATTTTCGGTAATCGGCTTCCAGGTCTTGGCGAGGCACAGAGGCCTTCTTTGGCTGTAGCCTTATTGGAGCAATAACTCTTTCCTTGACAAAGCCTTTTATCGAAAATTTATTTTCAAATTACTTCTTGAAAAATTTTAGTTAACTAGCTTAGATTATGGATCGGTAGCTTCGGCTAGTTCCACCAGACGGCTTCCCTAACGTACTATCATCTCACCTCCACCTAATACTATGTTGGTCAAGTTTCAACTAATCCTTTTCCTATAGCCGTTCTAAATCATGCATAAAATTAATCATGAATGACATGTCATAAATTTAAAAACATAGCAGATACATGGCATGGTAGTTATGCATGATTCAAACAAATCAAGACATTTTACTTAAGTTTCTAATAATGTATCAAATTCCCGATTTGATACATGTCGTGTGAACCCGTGAATATGTCAACCCACTTTGACATATTTAATTTTATTAAATTAATTATTGCGATTTAGGTAAGATTTTATTTAGTTCGAGTTTAAGTTATTTAAGAATTAATTGGAGTTGAATTGATTAAGGATTAATTGAAGTTGTTTAATTAAGAATTAATTGAAGTTGAATTAATTAAGAATTAATTGAAGTTGAATTAATTAAGGATTAATTAGTTAAGGTTTAAAATTAAGGTTAAAAATTAGTTAAGATTTAAGTTTAAGTTATTTAGAGTTAAATTAATTTTTAAAAAATAATTAAAGTTAAATTAATTAGCAATTAATTTGACTTTAATTAAAGATTATTTAAAATAATTTAAAAATTAAAGTTGAAATAATTAAATATTAATTAAAGTTAAAGATTAATGACATAATTAAGGAAAAAAATTAATTAATGTTTAATTAAGGTTTTATGGATTTGATTTATGTTTCAAAATTTCTGAGTTACTTAAAAGTTGTGGGTTTAATTTCTTCATTTTCATTATCTCGAAAATATCTGATTCATTTATTACTTCTTCTTTATTTAATTTTTCGAGTTTTTCTAACAATTTTGATTTGTTTGATTTTTTGTAAATTTTATTAACTATAGCCTTGATCTCAGAGAATTCAATTTCCTCCTCATCCTTATCATTAAAATCACATCCTTCTATATCTTCATAGTAGGTGGAGTAATTTGGGCCACTAGTTAATATTTCAGGATTATCCAGGAGAATAATTAAATTATTATCTAAAAGAATTTCATCTCTAATATCTTCAGAAATATTTTCAATGTTATCCTTAACATCATCTTTAATATCCTCAAAAATATTTTCAGAAAAATCATGTTTATCCTCAGAAATATCTTCAATATTTTCAAGATTAATCTCAAAATTTTCAGAATTAATTTCAGAATTATTATTTACATTTTCAGATTTAATTTCAGAATTATCAGTAAAAATTATCAGAATTAATTTTAACATTATCAGTAAGATTATCAGAATTAATTTTAGCATTATCAGTAAGATTATCAGAATTAATTTTAGCAATTATTGAATTGACATTAAGGATTAAACAGTTAATTTCTGAAATCTTAACATTATCTACATTTTGTAACTGATCATGCAAAATATTGATTTGACTATTTACAAAATTTAACTTTTCAGAAAAATTATCTAAATTATCTACATAGGATAGTACAGGAATTTGAAAGTTTTTTCGAACGTAAATTTTGCGTACCTTTCTCGGACACTTATTTTTGTAGTGTCCGTACTTTTCGCATATGAAGCACCGTATTTGACTTTTATCCCTCCAGACTCCGGGCGCTGGTGCCTCCTTTGCTTCCGATGAAGAACGAGTTTTACGAGTAGGACACTAATTTTTATAGTGTCCTCTCTCCCTGCACTTGAAACATATAATATGGAATTTAAAAAATTGACATTAAAAAAAATGTACCTGATTCACCGCTGGGCTCCCCCTCAACTCCTGGCGTCTTTGCTCCGTCGACGGTTAGTCCGGTGAAGAGCGACCAGGCTCTGATACCACTTGTGGGGACCGATGCCGTCGATAGAAGGGGAGGGGTGAATATCGACCGTAAAAACTTTTGCGGAAACTCGTAAACATTCGTTCGTTCTAGACACAGAGTTAATAGCGCAGCGGAAAAGAAAACGGAAAAAGTAATGGACGACACAAATTGCACACGGGATTTTTACTTGGTTCCCGACCCCCCAGAGTCGGTACATCCAAGGCCTAAGCACGGGAATGTCCGTCCACTAATGGTCTCCTTTCCAGAGTTTCCGGAGGCGGAGAAACCCGTCTTACAGTGCAAGATTTATAATCACAAATATTAAAGAACTTAAGTACTGAAAGTAAATCAAACCAAATGAAAAAGGTCGAAGACTCGGCCGATCTGGATCTCCGAAGTACCACGCACTTCCTCCCGGAGCCTCCTTGGTCGCAGAGCTTCGTCTTTAATGCTTTGTCATCACTCGGAAAGCTCAGAATAATCTTGGAATGTTGTGTTCTGAGTTGAGGGGTCGAAGCCCCTTTTATAGGCTTCCTTGGGGTGCTTGTGTTGAAGGAGGCACCTCACAAGGCTTGGTCAAAGCTTATCTCCGAGCCGAACTCGCAGCAGCAGATAACCCTTTGATTCAGGGTGCCTATGTTGAAGGAGGCACCTGAATGAATGAGGCGCCTGTATCAATGAGGCGCCTAGTTCATTGAGGCGCCCTGATTGATGGGGGCGCCTAGCAGCTTAGTTTCCAGCCGCGTTGTGTGTTTGTTTGCCTGCTTTGTCTTCCATTTTAGGTACCTGCAAGATACATAAATAAAAGGCAAACATGCAGATAATCTTAACCTTAAGGATTTGGTTCTGACTTCGAATTTCTGCGAAATCCTAGGTCGAACCGACGCCTAAGTTCTCACCCCCAGGAACGCGCCTTTCACCTACTCCTCTCAGGAGATGGTTGCCACCCGGCTCATCCGGTTAGACTTTTGCTTAGCCTTCGATACTCTCAGATTTTGAGACGTCTGAACCTCAACTCGTCTCTACTTCTGTCCTTAGTCATCGCTCAGCTATGTTGCTCAATCCCTCGGACCAAGACTTCGTGCCCAAACCCTAAGTCCAGGACTTCAGTGCCCAACCCTCGACTAGGAATTAGTGCCCAATTCCTCGAACCAGGTCTTCGGTGCCCAACCCTCGGCCAGCACTTAGTGCCCAATTCCTCGAACCAGGTCTTCATGCCCAACCCTCGGCCAGGACTTAGTGCCCAATTCCTCGAACTAGGTCTTCGTGCCCAACCCTTGGTCAGGACTTAGTGCCCAATCCATGATCAGGACTTAGTGTCCAATTCTTCGAACCAGGACTTCGTGCCTAGGATAACTAGGACTTTGGTACACTTTAGTCCAGTTTTCTTGACTACCCTTCCCTTGTTCAATGTATCACTGACTTAAGCATATTGTCAAATATTGAAATACTTAGAGGAGGACATCACTGATGCAACTTGCACCTCAGATTCAGTGGGTCGGGCCCTTCCTGCCCCCAAGTTAGCCTCCTACTTCGTCTTACCATTAGATTACTTTTTTGGCCATTGCAAAGATTTCGCTGCGCTCTAGTTTTCCCCACCAACAGAATCCTCCAGAGGTATACTAGATAGTTCTCCAAGAAAAGGTCCAACACTAGACCCACCACTAGCAAAAAAACAACATGACGAGAGACAAAGACTTTTCCAAAAGAGGACTTATAGCATAGATAGGCACTCTACATAAGAGAGTAACCAAGGAAGATATAGGGTGAAGATCGGTGTGCAAGTTTATGAAAAGTATAGGGACGAAGCCAGGGATAGCAGAGACAACCAAAAATACGAAGTTTGGATAGATTTGGTAGGGAGGCCAAGAGACACTCAAAGGAAGATTTGTATGAGAGATTATGTTTGGATAGTTGATTAATAAGATAGATGGCAGTGGCAAAGCCAAAGGGCCAGAACTAAGTAGGAACAAACACATGATGAAGAAGCGCAAGATCGATTTCAACAATATGGCGGTGACGATGTTCAGAGAAACTATTATGTTCAAGAGTATGAGGGGGAGTGGTCAAGTGGGAAATTTCATACAAACTAAGAAATTCTTTTAATGCACGAAATTCACCACCATTGATATAAGGTGAGGATAGGATGATTAAACTATTTCTGAGACTTAAAGCATTGGAATACAAAAAGGACATCTAATTTGCTTTCTAAGGGATATAGCCAAATATATTTACTGTAATGATCAATAAATATTGTTAAGACCAAAAGGAATTTAGATATCTTTGTTGGAACTTGGATGGCTAGAGAGGGGGTGAATATAGCCAGACACTTGAAACTTAGCACTTTTTGAGTTTTCTGCACTCAAAGGTTAGTAGCACAGCGGAAGAATTGCAAAACAGAGTAATGCAGAGATTAAACCCTAGGCTAAGCACAAGCACAAAATACTAACAAAGAGGATTTACAAGGTTCGGGGATAACTTGCCCCTACTCCTTGGCGTGCCCCTAAGGTGGGTGATCCCTTGATCGTCGGCAGATCAAGCCCCAGAAAATCCGGATATAATGCAACCTCCTTCTCGGTGGAGTAACCTCTCCACAGCATTTCAAGATGGATAAAGTATTAAGTACAGGAAATACAAGAAGAAACCTTACTGAGCACTAAGAACCTCAAGAACATAAGCAAACTCCTCACCGAGCTCCACTCAGCGCAAATCTCACGCAAAAACTTCCTTCTTCGTGTCTTCTCGTTGATGGACTCGCCAAGCTTCTTGTTTCTCTTCCAAGTGCTCAAGTATCACAAGGTTGCTCAAGATTCACAGTAGAGTTGCTCAAGAGATGGATCAGAGTAATCGCACGAGCAGAACAAGAGATGTCGCAAGAACAGAGTAGTGATCAAGTGTTCTGTTGCTTGGTTCAGTTGCTGAGACTTGTTCGACACCAAGCGCTTAAGTCTCTCCCACTGATCCCAGGTCACAACCATCTCACTGCAGCCTCCAGCTGCTCACCTGCAACTGCTCACCTACCACTGAGCTCTTCTGGACTCCCTGAGCCTCCCTCAGCGGAGCCCCAGTCAGCAGCTCCAGCAGCGCCAGCATCCGTTGCAACCTGAGATGGAAAACGGACAAACCTGCTCCAAGGAAAGACTCCCATTGACTCTCCTTGAGTGTTTATATCCATTCCTGTCACCTGCATACTTAATCAGACCATTAGCGCAGCAAATCAAGCAGAGGATCAAAATATCAGAACAGAACAGTGGTGATCAGAATTGTTCAAAGCGCGATCAGAACTCTGACAACGCATTTTGAATTAAAGTGGTCGATCACCGGACCGATCCAAGGCTCGTGGATCGGTCACCGGACCGATCCACAGCTTTGCTGGGATTCCCAGCTTTCACAGCCACACGGGCCTGATCGGTCACCAGACCGATCAGGCTATGCCCTGATCGGTCACCAGACCGATCAGGATGGTCCCAGACCGATCAGGCTCCAACCTGATCAGTTATAGTGAGAAGTCCGTGACGTTTGATCGTTCACCAGAACGATCTGAACAGTGTTCCAGATCGGTCACCAGACCGATCAGGAGCCAAGCAGTAAGGTTCCCAAAATCCACTGTATGCTCCCTGATCGGTCACCAGACCGATCACGAGCCAAGCAGTGAGTGAACTGTCTGCTCCCTGATCGGTCACCGGATCGATCAGGAGCAGAGCAGTAAGGTTTCTAAACTCACTGTATGCTCCCTGATCGGTCACCAGACCGATCAGGAGTCGATCAGTAGCCCAACAAGATCACTGTGTGCTCCCTGATCGGTCACCAGACCGATCAGTCATTGCTGGATCGGTCACCAGACCGATCCACGAGGGAACACCGTACCAACTTTCCTGATCGGTCACCAGACCGATCCAGGCAAGGTCAAATCCACTCCAAGTTACGAGAACAAGCCTCTAGCCCATCTCTAGCTCGTGCTCGGTCCACCGGACCAAGACTCCATTCTCGGTCTCACTCACCAGGACTTCAACCTAGCCCTCCAAGCTAGGACCTGGCCCTCCAAGCCGAGATTTCATCCAACCTAGACCTCCAAGCTAGGACCTGGCCCTCCAAGCCAGGGTTTCATCAACCTAGCCCTCCAGGCTAGGACCTGACCCTCCAAGCCAGGACTTTTCACACCTAACCTTCCAGGTTAGGACTTTTCCACACCTAGCCCTCCAAACTAGGATTTTTCCACACCTAACCCTCCAGGTTAGGACTTTTCACACCTAGCCCTCCAAGCTAGGATTTTTCCACACCTAACCCTCCAAGTTAGGACTTTTCACACCTAGCCCTCCAAGCTAGGACTTTCTCACACCTAACCCTCCAAGTTAGGATTTCATCCACCTAGCTTCTCAAGCTAGGACCTGACCCTCCAAGCCAGGCTTTCATCAAACCTAGTCCCACTAGGTATGCCTAGTCCACAACCATGACTTAATCTCAATCATCTCATCATCCTAAACTAAAATTGGTGTCAACACCAAAACAACAATCAGGGTTAGACTGCATCAACAATCTTCACAATGGTATGATATTGCCTACTTTGAGCCTAAGCCCTCATGGTTTTACTCTTGGGCTCTTCCAAAAGGCCTCATGTCAATGGAGATATCTTTTTTCCTTATAAGCCTATGATCTTTCCCATGTGTTTTCGATGTGAGACTATGTTTGCAACCTTGCAACCCCAACAATCCCCCCTCAAACAAAGGACCACAAGCCCTGTTAGTGATATGAGAGAAGTGTCCTAAGGCAATCGCCTTATGATTGTAAACATTTATTTTTGATAATTCACTATTTGAGTATACATATTTGTGTATTTGATTGGGATCTTAAACTCATCTACTGAATGTCCGCAATACAATTCACAGCATAAGAGAATTTGTGATGAGATCACAACTAGTGATTATCTCTACATGTGCAATTGTGAAGTATTGAAAATATCCCTAGTCGATGAATTGATAAAAATGGACACTATCAATTCTGTTGAGACTAGCATGGGTTATTCTCTAATCAGCTGATTCTCACTGGCTGGTGACATTGGGATGTCTGGAGATAAACATGGATGCTAGTTAAGGGAACTAGTTCATTGGAGTGACTAGCTGTAAAACTTCATATGGTAATCTATATAGATATGTCAGTGAAGTTCTTACTGCAGTTTAAGTGCGATGTTCCTTTGACTTGCGGTGTTCAAGTCATCTTGGTCATGGAGACTTATACTTTAACATCTTAAGCAAGCATCTCCAAGGAGGTGTGAACCCAAGATGATTGGGTATAAGCCGAAGTGCCCGAAGATGTTTGAACAGCCTACAAAGAATTCACCACTCCTTGCGAGGAGATGTATACCCAGGCCTATCGTCGGATTGTTACTCAAAGCCTCTGGCCAGAGCATGTCATGTTTAGAGTATGAGTCTCTTAAATACATGAGAGTAATTAGAAATCCAAAGGACGAGAAAGACACTACTTGGGCTAGGTGTGACGTAGTCAGCCTAGTGGGGACTGACACACACAGACCATGTCCTGAACCAAGTGGGTATAAGATGGTGAAGGGAATGGGGCACGATTCATTAGAGCTGCTGAAGGGTTTCAGAATTACTTCTGAGGTCAACCGTTGATCTTTCGATTAATTGGGGGTCATGATGTACTACTAGGTGTCACTCATGATCGTTCTATGATTAGTTGATTATAGACGGCCAACATAAATCGAAAGCCTATTTAGTTACACGCACTACGAGTAATCCAAGGGATTTAAAACGAGTTGAAAATTGGATTTTCCGATCAAGAGAAATAAGTCGAATCTGAGTTAATCAGAGGCGCAACGGAAGCTTAAAATGGCTAAGTCTTTTGAAGGCTTATTGGGCGAATTAAATGAGTTTAATTCGTGATGGGTTCGGCTCGGTTTGGCCGGCCAAAGAGGGTGCCAACCCTCTTTGGTTTGGCCGACCACAATATTGGGGAAAAACCAATTTATTTGGTTTAATTAATAAAATAAATCTAGCGCGATTTGTTTTATAAATTATGGATAAATAAATTTGTATAAAGAAATTTATATAAATAAATTTATAGAAATTTATTCCTTTTATGGGAATTAAAATGATCCATGGAATGGTTTATTTTAATTTTATAAAATCAATTATGAATTGATTTTTCCATAATAAGAAAATTTATAAATTTCTTGTAAAATTTATTCCATAATAAAAGGAGAGATGTATTTGTTTTATTATAAAATTAGTTATAATAAAACTTGGTTTAAACGGAATAATTTATAAAGAAAATTTATAGGATAAATTTCTTATGAAAAATTCCGTTAAAGGGGAGACTTGGCAAGGGAGAGGCTACTATATAAAGGAACCAAGGCTAGGCTTGATTTCCCTAATAGATTGATCAAGAGATTAACTCTCTCCCTCTCTCTCTCTCTCTAGGGTCGGCGCCCTTTCTCTCTCTAGGGCCGGCTCTCTCTCCTCCCCTAGGGCCGGCGCAAGCACCTAGGGTGCCCGTGAGTTTCCTCCACCAAGTTCGTGCCGAAGAAGAAGAATAAGCGGATCGCGACTTCTTCCTTCCTTTCCCGGAATTTTGATTTCGTTACTTGGTGGTTAGTTTCCATCCTTCTCTCTTGATTTTCTAGTTGTGTCTTTGGAGAATCTAGTAGTTCTCGTCGACACAAAACTCGTGGCTTTGCGAAGTCATCCCGAAGAGAACTCGACGTGGACGCGAATAGAGGCGGAGCTTCCAAGGGACGCTACGGTTGGATCTCGTCCCTTTCTTCGAGTTACGCGAGGTACAAAGTAAATTAGTTTACTTTTTTGCAAAATTTTGATTTATGATCATGTCCACACATCATAAGGTCGCATGCTAGATACGTGGTTAAAAATAATTTGAGAAATTATTTATGCTAATTCTTCCGCTGCACGTAAATATTTAAAAATTTACGAACCCGTATCCTTGTCAACATGCACCCGGTCCCAACAAGCCCCCCCCCTCAAGAGGAAACTCTTTCTGTTTGATGTTCGATCCTCAACCCACCAGGACTTTCTGCCCCTCAGTCCACCCGACCTACTAGGACTTCACCGCCTAACCGCAACTAGGACTTCTCTGCCTAGTGTCTGGTCCTCTTGATCAAGATACGAGAGCTCACACATCCTTTATTCAAGGATTAACTCACATGGTTAGATCTGGATCATGGCTCTAACTCGTGCTTCTTCTAGTGGTTAGTCCGGTGAAGAGCGACCTGGCTCTGATACCAATTGTTAGGACTGAAAGGAATTTGATATCTCCACAATGGTTTGATATTGTCCAATTGGAGCCTAAGCCCTCATGGTTTTGCTCTTGGACTCTCCCAAAAGACCTTATGTCAATGGAGATATCTTTTTTCCTTATAAGCCTATGATCTTCCTATATGTTTTCGATGTGGGACTATGTTTGCAACCTTACAACCTCAACAAATATAACATAATATTTATAACCATCATATGAGAGAACCGGAGAAGTTCAAATATCAGAAAATATTAGATCAAGGGAAAATTGTGAAGAGAGCAATGAGTCATGAAAAGATAATTTATGACTTTTATTGCATTGACAAGAATTACAATGAAAATGACGAACTGAAGAAGTAGAGCAAGACAATGACTTAGATATGACTAACTTGCGTAAGACTCGGTCAGACGGATGACCTAGATGATTATGCTAGACAAGGAGGAAAGCAATAGAAGATGAGAGCACCAGTGGTGGAGAAGGAGTTGACGTACACCAAGGAGTCGACACTGCCTTTAAGTTGACCTTGATGGAGAATGACCTCTATGCGAGGATCGTTCACTTGAAAAGTAGAGGAAGAGAAAATAATGATGGCATCATTACTTTTACAGAGTTGGGAGACGGACAAAAGGTTTTTATTATTTGATGGAACACAAAGGGCATTGGGAAACTTCAAAGAAGAAGAGTAGAGGATGCTAAGAGACAACTTGTGTGAGTAATGGGAAGTCCAGCGACATCACTGACAACAACACAGTCTGAACCAATATATGGAGCATGCAGAGAGAGATTGGAGAGGTTAGAAGTCACATGATGGGTGACTCCAGATTCAAAGATCCAATCAGACGAAGATGGTGATGTCATATTATAAACAACAGTCGACGGAGTATGCAATCTATAAACATCATGAGACGAGACGATGGGAGGCGCAGGAGTAGAAGCAAACTGATATGAAAAATCAGGACAACGCTGAGCAAAATGACCTTGACGATTGCACAACTAACAACTAATACTATGTTAGTGTGAAATCTTGATAGGTCATTGATCTTGCTATGAGTGGTTATTAGGAAGAACATTATTGTCAAATTTAATTCGATTGTGATCTTTGTTGCCTTGTGAAAAATCAAAGAAAAGAGATGGGAATTTGAGATTAGGGTTTGCATTGTTGATCAAATAATTGATGCTCTAGATATGAATTTGGTTGTATTTTCTTTAGTTTCACAAATAATCACCCACTCCTAATGGTGTAGATACAAGATGAAGTAGATAAGTGAAAGGAAAGAAGCCAAGGTAAAGTGTCTCAAACCACTTTGACAATAATACAGTTCATAGGTTGCAAAATCTTATCCTTCTATGCTAGTATGGAAATGTCGATAGGTCCTTTCGATAGCGATCACCAAAGGTAAAGTGCGTCAAACCAATACAACAAAAAATTGTACAATTCATAAGTTGCAAAGTCCAATCCTTCTATGCTAGCTGGTGTGGAAACGCCGATAGGTCATTGATCTTGCTATGAGTGGCTATTAGAAAGAACAATATTATTGTCAAATTTAATTCGATTGTGATCTTGTTGCCTTGTGAAAGTTCAAAGGAAAGAGATGGAAATTTGAGGGACATCGGTTGGTTATTAACATTTAATATAACAATCACGTACATATACACATAAAGACAAACTTTAGATGAAATCTAATAATGAAATAGACCTTAACGAGCTTGGTAGCAATTTCACTACTAATAATTATACTAAAAGATAATTAGGTTCATCCTAAGTATCTTTCACAATTTATTTCTAAATTATATAAAAAGAGATAAATTATGAGGTCAGTTTATAACCGATAATCAAATAGTTATAGGATGAAAAAAGTTTTTTTGGAGAGTACGTATGTGTACGTCAAAATTTGATCCCTACTCTATTATGATAAATTTGTCAATCTCTGAGCACTTCATGAAAACCCAACCAATCTAATTGTGATTTCATGGCCACGGTCACGAGAAGCCTTGCCGTAGTTTTGTGATTAAAAGGTGAGTTGTGGCCTAGCCACAACTAGCGGCTGTAACAAGTAGTTGCAACAGTCAAGCCTTATGGATCAATGAAAATTCCACGTTGGTATCAATTTCTGTTTTTTTTATAATTATTATATATTTTTAAAAAGAAGGAAATTTTAGAAAATGAATACATCTTTTAGTAAATATAAAAATAGAATAAGGTTTTTTGGTATTTCTTGAAAGTTAAATGAGCCTTTGGTAAATTGTTATTTGATTAGCGCACTTTAAGATATTTTTGAAAGTCAAGTTTTTTTAAAAAAAAAGTAATTCAGATATTTACTTTTTTGAACAAATTAATTTTACATGTGACCGAACTAGTTGGGCAGAAATTTTCACCGACTACTAAAGTAAATTGAAAAATGCTGATGAAGACTCGTCAAGATAGTCGACATTCTTAAATTCATTTTTCACTAAAGAAAAAAAATATTTTACAATGCAATGTAATTAAAAATCAAATCTTAGATCACTTAATTATGATCATTGCTCCCCATCAAGATCTTAATTCTCAGTTCTAGAGGTATAAGTTTCTTATTCATGCAAATAGAGGAATATATTTAAATATCTCCACTAATCATTTTTCATATATTTGTGATTCACTCTATCATATTTTTTTTTAATAAATCCCCTATATTTCATATTGTTATTTATCAAAATCACATACTAGTTCATCCACCTACTTCTTCCTCCTTTGTAAACAAAAAAGAGGATTTAATCAAATTAATGAGTTAGCTGCTATCAGCAAGTTAAGTCTACGGGGAAAAAATTGAAATGGTCATATTCCACGATAGCATATCACATGTTTTAAGCCCCCAGGCTAAAAGGGCAACCACTTAAGCTATGTCGGCACAGCCGTACTTATGGAGGTCGACGAATAAACGTCATCAACTATGTTCTGATGGAAACACGATCTATAACATAATATTCTAAATCCATATGAATACAAAATAATAAATTCATGCATAAAGATCTAGATTTTACAAAAAAATAAATAAAAAAAAAAATAAAACCTAAGACAAATGACGGGATAATTCCCAAAATAGTCCCTCTTATTTTTCACTTATCCCAAAATAGTCCCTCATCTTTTCAAGCTGCCAAAATAGTCCCTCATGTTTCGGGATAAATCCCATTTTAGTCCCTCTTATTTTTCACTTATCCCAAAATAGTCCCTCATCTTTTCAGACTGCCAAAATAGTCCCTTATGTTTCAGGATAAATCACATTTTAGTCCCTCTTGTTTTTCACTTATCCCAAAATAGTCCCTCATCTTTTCACTCAACTTTTCAGGACGCTTGAAAAGATGAGGGACTATTTTGGGATAAGTGAAAAATAAGAGGGACTAAAATGGGATTTATCCTGAAACATAAGGGACTATTTTGGCAGCCTAAAAAGATGAGGGACTATTTTGGGATAAGTGAAAAACAAGAGGGACTAAAATGGAATTTATCCCGAAACATGAGGGACTATTTTGGCAGCTTGAAAAGATGAGGGACTATTTTGGGATAAATAAAAAATAAGAGGGACTAAAATGGGAATTATCCCACAAATGACGGTACAAAATAAACTGAACCTCATTGCAGGGAAGTTATTAGTAAAAAGTTTCAATAATTAATAATTATTTAAGTTTATATTAAAATGTTGAATTTCATACGAGTTACGAGTGTGTGGGATAAAGAAAGTCCAAGAAGCTCGAAGATATTCGAGTCTAAGATTTTATGGCTTCATGGGTTTCCTATTCTAAGATTTTCGAGTCTCCACGTAGAACTCATTGAGTTCTCCACTCTAAGCTCATTGAGCTCCCCCTTCCAATTGCCCTCCAAATTCCTTTGGCTCTCTAATCAAAGCTCTCCCGAGTTCTATACTCCAAATTAATTGAGACCTCTCCTTCGAGTTCAATAAGCTACAAGTTTTTTGGAGACAACTACTACTTGATATTATCCATAAGTGAACATGATCCATCTTCATCATTTATAGAGTAACTAGTCAATAACAATCGAGTGCTTGACATCAATGGAGGTCATTAAATAACTAATGACCGGGATTAATGGCTAAAATGGACAAATAATTTCTTGGAGATCATGATTACAATCCTTTTAAGTAATTTTGTATCTCACAGATATAAATACCAAATACTCTCCCTCTCATTTTTCATGTTTTTTTACTATGCATTCACTTCTAATGAGTTAAGCAACAAAGAAGATTTGTCATCCTCACGGGCATAGCCGATTAGTTATTCGGGTGGTAGATTGTCACAAGAGTAGGAATCGACTTCTCGAGGGAACAATCTCAAAAAATAAAATCTCTCCCACCTAAAGGAGACGTCGCTCAGTCATCGTGATTTACCTTCTTTCTAAATGTCTTGGGGTGGACGTGAAAAGATGATTAGGATGAGCGAATCATTTTTTACCGTAACCATGAACATTTATCAGACAATTTCAATGCCCTAGAACTTTTACACTTGTGAAATTAGGTTGTATAAGTTGGCTTTCACCTCAATAATTACTTTGTCACTATCACCTCAACGTCTACATCAATAGTAAATTTCCAGAGGCATGAAGACTAAAACAAGAATATATATATATATATATATATATTATATATATATATATATATATATATATATATATATATATATATATATATATATATATATATATATATATATATATATATCGCAAACCACAATAAATCCATACTTTCCTCCGCAGGTATAACACAGGCAATGGATGTATGACATCTCTGGCACAAACAACCAAGGATTGATTTCTCAAAAATTAACGACCTGTATGTTCTATCACACCATATGCCTAACACCTATGTACCTGCATTAATCTCCATTCATATTCATGAGATAGCATAGGTAGTGGGTGCATGACATCTTTGACACAACAACCAGGATTTGATTTCCCGGAACTGATGACTTGCATGTTCTATTGCACCATGCGACTAACTTATGTACCTGAATTAACATCCATTCATATTCATGAGGTAGGTTTTAGATAGACCGTTAAGATAATGAATTTATTTTCCTTTTTTACCAGATACCTACTTTCCAATAACATTCGTTATAGCACCATTATTAATTATGTTGAATAAAAACACAAGAAGAACATACCCATTTTTCACAAACTACAAAAGCGTTATATATGCTTGGGATATATAAAAAGTTGTAGCTTTTCTAAATAATAATTTTAAAATATAATTAACAACATCACATACATGAAATAAAAGAGGAAAAAAAGAGTAGGTCAACCAAAAGAGAAAAAAAATGGCTTTGCAAATGACCAAGTAAACCCCACAATGTCTGCTTTAACCAAATTCCTTTTCAACATTAATCGATTATTGTTCATTTCTATATTTTTTTAGGAAATAATTACTAATATTTTTATAGTTTTGGTGTAAAATATAGATCATGTTCATAATTTTCATTTTAAAACTTTAAAAAAAACGCGCGGGATTTGTCAGTCAAGGTTCCACAGTTGAATCGGAGTGAAAATATCTCCGTCGTTATCGCCGCCGTCGCTCCAGTAATCCTGATCGGCTACGCTCCAGTGGGCGTCGTCCATTAATGTCAATGGATCGCCGTAGATAAACTCCGGCGGCAACACCTCATCAATCCCCGACCCGCCCTCTCCGCCCCCGTCCTTCTCCGCAGCCTCCTCGTCGTTGCCGCCGCCGCCCCTCTCCGGAGCCGGCGTCGGCAATGCCCTTGCACATTCTTGCGCGTACCTCACCGCCTTGTCCTTTATCTCGGGCCGGCTCAGCCCCTCGGGCGCCGCTATGTCCGGCAGCTGGTCCGGGAAATTGAAGTAGTGCTGGTCGCCGGAGGGGCCGCGGAGGCAGAGCATGGCGGCGTCGTAGGCCCTGGCGGCCATTTCCGGCGACGGGAACGACCCCAGCCACAGGCGCTTCCGGCTATTGGGGTAACGCACCTCCGCCACCCACTTGCCCCACTTCCGCAGCCGAACCCCCTTATACTTCGCCGGCGCCGGCCCAGACCTCTCTCCCTCCCGGTCCATGTTTTGCCAATCGAGCATACTTGCGATGGTCCGTATATAAAAAGGGCCCGCGAGGCTACGTGCCTTCCGCCATCCCACGTGTCGAAATTATGTAACCGCACTATATTGGCTCCTGTACCATCGGTGAAAGCAACCGGTCAGTTTGACAGATCTACCCTCTCCGGAAACGGTCAGCAAATCTAAATCTCATAGGCTTTCGCTAGGTTTCTAGCGGTCGGGATCAATCCTATTCTGATCGTTCGGGTGGAGATATAAGCAAATAAAAAAAATGAAATCGTCACCATAACGACCCCTTCCCAGACTTAGGCCAATAGAAATTCAGAAAAAAACAAATTATAATTATCACTGGTATAATGAAATGTCTAAGATCGAGGGAATTAATGTCAACATATAATTTTAATTCGGGAGGAGATATAAGCCCCAGAGGAGAAGGATGCCTGCGGGATGAGGGCGAGTCGTGGAAGTCTAACGACAGCGACTCGGCGTTGAAAAGAAGATGAACAGAGGATCGAAAATCGCAGCGGTTGGACGGTTTTATAAATAATTTATTTTTCGAAAAACTAAATAGCACCGTCCCTCCGGTTCAGTCGTCGGTCTAATGATGGATCTGTGGGCCCGCTTGTTTGATTGGACTCGGAACCAAGAGACTTCATATAGAAAAGGCTGAAGTTCTACGGGCGAGGTTCAGTGGATGCAAAAGAATCAAACTTGTGTTATCGGGCATTTTAAGTCGGCTCGAAAATATTTAATTTTATTTAAAATTATTGAATTCGAGTTAAATTTAATTTTTTTTAATATTTTATTTGCAATGGTTGCCTGCAAAAGGCGATTAACCTCCCGCGTCTTCTTTTGGATAAATTTCACATTAAAAGTACATGAAAATTATCATCAATTTATAAAAGAAAGATATTTCCATTAGTATGAAATTTTTTGGATAAAACTCAAAAATAAAATCATAAGAATTTAAGTCCAAAGTGGATAATATTATATAATTATGGAGATATCTAAATTCTTTTGGACCTAATACCCTCGCCAATCTGTCCAGGGCTAATCCGGAGAAGATAAATCATGAAAATTACTAGCCCGGATAGCGACTAACATAAAAGAGGGCAAACACTTGATTTCATCAGGATTTGACTCCCATGTCATTAGTCACTCATGAACCATGAGTCACTCGCGAATGAACTCTGAATCAAACTTTAATTATTTTTTCTTGCGAAGTGTTTTTCAAGATCCCAAAGAAGAGGAAGATGTCGATTCATTGACCAGTATCACGGGACTAGGATAAGGTATTATTTTCTTGCCTCCCAAAGGAGAAGCCATTATCTAAAATTGAAGGGTTTAGGATAATGAATGGTAAAGAGTTTAGGATGTCATCTTTATAATGGTGTGATTTCATCACTTGCAGAGGTATAGTGCAAGGGAGGAGTTAGTGAAATTTATTTTAGGGAGTTGAAACATCATTTCCAGAGTTATAGCAAATTAAATGCAATGAGAGGAGTTGGCGAAATTTAATTAATCAAGACCATATTATAACAGCTACAGGTCTATAACTGCTACAACACAAACTTCATATTGTAGCAGCTATATAACTGTAGCTGCTACATCACAGACTGTAGATGCTATCATGCTACAATACATCTTTAACGTTATAGCTGCTACGAACTCGAAGCTTCTACAACATGATTAAATCTGCAGCAAGGGTATGTCTTGATTATATCTATAAAGGTTGTGGTTTGTCATGTCCATAGAATGATTACTCATATATGTCATAAACCATCACTCATGAACTGTGGGAGAATGATACACCTTGTCAGAATCCGACTTTGTCATAAGGGTTATTGAAGGCGTGTGATATTGTTGGTGCAAAGAGCATCAGTCATGAATAGTCAACCTCTAATGTTTCGATGTTTGACAATATACTAAGGTCCAGTCAAAGTGATCAAGGGTTTAAGCCAAACAGGACTTGATATTTGGTGGGGTAAACACAGGTTTGATCAGTTTAACAAAGGGTTAGCCCAACAAGACCTGATGTTTGGCAGTGACAATATACTAAGGTATAGTCAAAGTGATCAAGGGTTAAGCCAAACAGGACCTAATATTTGGTAGGTAAATCCATGTTTGATCAGTTTGACAAAGGATTAAGCCAAATAGGATATGATGTTTGGCAGAGTGAATAGAACCCAGGGTTGGTCAGTTTAACTAAGGGATAAGCCAAATAGGACTTGATGTTTGGTAGAGAGACTAAACTCGTATCTGGTCAAATAGACCAAAGGATTGAGCCAAACAGGACTTGATGTTTGGCAGACAGAAGTCTAGTCAGGATTAAGATGACTAGCAAAGAAATCATTATGAAGGAACGGAATCCTAGTGAGTAAAGCTAGGTGGAAGAAATCCTGGTGAGTGAAACTGGGTCTTAGTGAGTGAAGCTAGGTGGAAGAAATCCTAGTGAGTGAAGTTAGGTGGATGAAATCATGGTGAGTGAAGCTGGGTCCTATTGAGTGAAGCTAGGTGGAAGAATTTCTGATGAGTGAAATTGGGTCCTAGTGAGTGAAGTTAGGTGGACGAAGTCTTGGTGAGTGAAGTTGAGCAAGAAGTCTTGACCTGCAAGGTTGAGCACAAAGTCCTGGTCGGGGATCGGACAACGAAGTCTTTACCAAGTGAAGACTACAGATAGAAGTAGAGACGGGTCGAGGATCGGACGTCTTGAGATCCTAGAGTTTCGGAGGTCGAGCACTAAGTCTTGGTCTGGGAGATCAAGCAAAAGACTTAGTCGAGCGGGGATCGCGGACAGAAGTAGAGACGGGTCGAGGTCGAACGTCTCAAGATTCAAGTTCTCGGAGGCTTAGCAAAAGTCCAACCGGAGGTCCTGGTTGGCAAAAGGTAACTTCTCTAGGGTGGAGTAGGTGAGGACGCGTTCCCCGGAAAAGAGAACAGTAGGCGTCAGTTCGACCTAGGATTTCAATTGAAATCCAAAGTCAGAATCAAGACAGCTCCAGCTATTATGTATGCATTTATTTTTAATATTATATTGTTCTTGGACTAACCCTGGTTGCAGGACTGAAATGAAGCAGCTACTGCATCCTAAGCGCTTGAAAGGGGTCAGGCGCCCGATAACCCAAGCGCCTGATAGGTATCAGGCGACCCAGATAGGGTTTTCCAGCGGATGGAGATGCTGAGCTGGCAGGGTTGCCACTTCAGCTTCTTAGGCACCTGTGAGCCATCAGGCACCTCAGCAGTCCCAGGCACCCAAGACCAGAGATAAGGTTTAGCCAAGTCTGCGGATAAGCACGTGCCAGTTTCGGGTGACATGGCAGGCGCCCCATACCCTATCAGGTGCCCAAGAACATAGTATAAAATGGGGTTCGACCCCTCACTTCAGAACATCAAGTTTTCAATCTGTCTACTCATTCTGTGCGAAGCAAAAGCGCTTCGATAATGCTCTACGACCAAGGAGGCTCAAGGAAGAAGTACGGACTTCCAGAGTTAGCAGAGACTTTTCATTTGGTTTACACATTACAAAGTTGTATTTAGTTATCATTTCTTTGATTGTATTTAAACTGTAAGATGGGTTTCTCCGCCTCTGGGAATTTCGGAAAGGAGACCACTAGTGGACTCACGCTGAGTACTTAGCCTTGGACGTACTGACCCTGGGGGGTTGGGAACCAAGTAAATCTCGCGAGTTATTCTTGCTCTATTTGTGTTTATTTTGTATTTCGCTACGTACTAATACTCTGATAGCAAGAACGAACGATGAATTTCCACAAAAAAGTTCGATCTATCGGCACCAATCCCACAATTGGTATCAGAGCAGGTGGCTTTGATCTGACTAACCGCTGAAGGAGCAAAGAAGGACAGAAATTGAGGGGGAGTCAAGGGTGAATACAGGTATAATTTAATTATGTCTATTGTTAAATTTCATATAATTTGTTTTAAGTGCAGGGAGAGAGAACACTACAAAAACCAGTGTTCTACACGTCATATTCGTACTTCACTACAGGCGACAACAGAAGTACAGGCGCCAGGAGTCCAGAGGGACAAAACTGATATCCATTGCATCAAATGCAAAAAGCAAGGACACTACAAGAACTAGTGTCCGACCACGGTAAAGGAGGAACGAAAAGTTAATTATTGCAAAGATTCCTTTCAAATTCCTGCAAAATTAAATAATTCTTATGTTGATCTTCCTGTTAAATTAGATTCTGTATACAATAACTTAAATATGTTGCATGATAAGTTAGGGGGAGTCCTAATCAAAAGAAATTAATGTATTTCTATTTTTGATTACTTCAAATTATTTCTTAAAATTTTTTTCATAATTCTATTTGTTTGAATCAAATCCTAAAACTCAGAGAAAGATCAACTTGTAGTCAACAAGCTTCCTAGGACTGTGTCAAGTTTAGGGGGAGGTTCAAATTCAAAGAACCATTAGAAATTTCAAAAATACTATATTTTCAACAACCTCAAAATACCTCTCAATATTTTTTATTTCTTTTCATTTGAATCAAACTCTAAGACTCAGAGGAAGATCAACTTATAGTCAACAAGCTTCCTAGGATTGTGTCAGGTTTAGGGGGAGTTTCAAATTAAAAGAACCATTAGAGGTTTCAAAAATATTATATTTTCAAACATTATCTTTTGAAATTCATTTTATTTATGAAAACATAATATTCCCATTTTCAAAAATATTTTATGAAAATCTTTTCATCTATTGAAAGTCTCTAAAAGTCTTTGAAAAAAATTACTTGAGTTTGGAAAAATCTCCAAGACACATAGGAAAGTTTTCCTTATAGTTGACAAGGTTGTGGGGACCGGTGCTGTCGATAGAGGGGGTGAATATCGACTCGTAAAAACTTTGTGGAAACTCGTCTTTTGTAGACTTTCGAGATTCGTTTTAGATACAGAGTTAGTAACAACGGAAAATAGAAAGAACGAACAAATAACAAAACTCAGAGTGCATACGGATTTTACTTGGTTCTCAACCCCCTAGGGTCAGTACATTCAAGGCCTAAGCATGAGAAATGCCCATCCACTAATGGTCTCCTTTCCTGACTTTCTGGAGGTGGAAAAACCCGTCTTGTTGGTGCAGAAAGCACCCAAGTCAAACCTGTATTTTGATAATGGCAACAGGGTTCAAAAGTTAAGGTATATTGTTTGTCTAACATGTTACTCAAGTGTGCAGGCAAAGCCCTAGCGAAGGACTGCTAGGCACCTGGCGAAGGAATGCCAGGATACAAAGCCCTAGCGAAGGACTGCTAGGCACCTGGCGAAGGAATGTCAGGATACAAAGCCCTAGCGAAGGACAGCTAGGCACCAGGCGAAGGGCAGCTTAGTATTGAAGACCTGGCGAAGGACAGCTAGGCGCCTGGCGAAGGACTGTTGGGCAAAAGTCCAACCGGAGGAGCTGGTTGGCATCAAGTACATTCTCCCGAGAGGAGTAGGTGAGGACGTGTTCCCCAACGAGGGAACAGTAGGCGTCGGTTCGACCTAGGGCTCCATTTTGGAGGCCCAAGTCAGAACCAAGACAGCTAAGGCTGTATAAACTAACATATTAATTGCTTTATGTTGTTTTGGACTAACCCTGGATGCAGGACCGAAGGAACGAGTGTCTGCAGCTCAAAGAGCCTCAAAGGAGTGAGGCAGAGTCTGAGTAGGGTGCTCGGAATGTCCCGGGCGCCCCCAAGGTGAACACAAAACAAAGTAAACCAAGGTGAGCTTCGGCAGCTTATGGGCGGGGCGCCCCCGTGCTCCCAGGCGCCCCCCATGCTCCCGGGCTTCCCCAGGTGAAGCGAACGAAGCAAGCCAGCGAGAAGCCAAACGGATGAGAGTTGATCCGGTCAATTCGGGCGCCCCCAGTCAAGATCTGATCCCGAGTTTGAAGGGATCAGAGCTGACCGAGAAGAACTCGGATCAGCTGACACGTGGGGGGGGGGGCACCCTCGACGTTCCGGGCGCCCCCAGGTGCTATAAAAAGGGCCCTCGACCCCAAGGCTTCGACACTCAATTCATTCAACGCAACCACGCTCTTCTGCTCCCGCGCTCTGCTCCAGAAACCTCCCGACTCGAGATACAAGCGCCGACGATGTCCCTCTGCTCCGAGAAACATTCCACACCGGACGTCGGTAACGAAGAGCAATTTCCTTTTTGTGTTTACTATACTGCAATTGTAAATCTATTTGTAAACCGTTTTGCGCACATATAGAATTGCCCGCAGTAAACGGTCAACGACCGTGGGCCTTGGAGTAGGAGCCGAGCGCGACTCCGAACCAAGTAAAAAACTTGGTATTTGCATTTGTTTGTTTTAATTTCCGCTGCGTAATTTCTCTATCTCTTAAATCCGAACGTTTTCCGATATTCACCCCCCCTCTATCGGTTCTCTCGATCCAACAAGTGGTATCAGAGCGGGGAAGCTTAAATTTGGTGCAACCACCAATTTGAGAATTTTTTGGATTTTTACGAAATTTTTTTCATTATTTTTTCTCGTTAATCGAGGTTGGTGCAACACCCCTCGACAAATATTTTTTTCTCTTTATCCCGCACTACTAATCCAAGACCAAGTCTTGGGATATTCCTTTTTTTCTGCTTAGTTTACATTTCAGATAAAATGGCTATGCAAGAGGGCTTCAGCACCGCAAGACCACCTCTCTTCAGTGGGGAGGACTTCTCCTACTGGAAGAGCAGAATGGTGGTCCACCTGAAAACTCAGGTGGACATGTGGATAATCATCCAGTCCGGACTGGAGATTCCAAGAAATGCTGACGGAGTACCTCAGACTTACACAGAGTGGGACACCGCTCTGAAACGGAAAATTGAAGCGGATGCAAAGGCGACCCAAACCCTCCAATGCGGCTTAACAAAAGAGGAGCTGAACTGGGTGGGTCCCTTCAATAGTGCTAAGGAGCTGTGGGGGAAACTGATCGAGTTGCACGAAGGAACATCAGACACTCGGATCAGCAAGAGGGATCTCCTCCTGAACAAGCTGTATACAATTAAAATGACCGACAACGAAACAGCAGCTCAGCTTCACCCCCGAATCCAGGAACTGATGAACGGACTGCACACCATCGGTCACAAGGTAGAAAACCGTGACTTAATAAGGTACGCTTTAAATGCTTTCCCTAGAAACACCTTGTGGGCATCTATGGTAAATGCATACAAGGTTTCAAGGGACCTTTCAAAAGTTAAATTAGATGAATTGTTCTCTGAATTAGAGTTACACGAACAGACTAACTGCAATCTGGCCGAGAAAGGTATTGCCTTTGTTGCAGGTACAACTGGAAGGACACCCAAGAAGAAGCATCAACCTGAACCCGAGTCTAACTCAGACTCAGACTCAGAAGACGAAGAAGGAGATCGACCTAAGCTGGTACGACTGGCCCGAAACTATTACAAGGAGTTAAAAAACCAAACCAACAGACGGAAAGCCAGCCAAAGAAAGGATGAACCGGCTAAACCCGCAAATGAAAAGAACAAGCCCAACGTGACCTGCTATGAGTGCAAGAAGAAGGGTCACTACAAGACAGAGTGTCCGAACCTAAAGGAGACCAAGAAGAATAGAAGGAAAAAGGCACTTCGGGCAACGTGGGACGAGTCCTCCTCCTCCGAAGAAGAAGAGGTCCCACAGTCGAACCTGCTTGCACTAACCGCCTCGGAAGAAATCGGGACCGAGTCAGAATCAGAATAGGACCACGGCAGACTAACATTTTCAGAAAACGGCGAAATCAAGGTAAGTGGTTTTACTAGAAGTCAGTTAAGTGAATTAATTGCTTATCTTTCTCGAGATTTGGTGAAAGCCAAACTCCGAGTCGAGTCCCTCCGACAGGAAGTAAAACTCCTGAAAGAGGAAGCTGACCCTAAACCCTTAACCGAGAAGGTTCAAGAAGGAACCTCTACTCAAGTTGAAAAACTTGAGAAAGAGAACTCCTCCCTGAAAACTCAGGTTAAGGATCTTACATCAGCCTTAGAACGATTCACTTCTGGTTCCAAGAATCTTGACATGATTCTTGGAAAACAGAAATCGGTTCTAAATCGATCTGGACTAGGTTATAGAACTAAGTCTCGACAAAGATCCTACTTTGCTATACTGAACCAGTCCAGACCTAAAGTTCAGGCATGGGTACCAAAACTATGCCTGAACAAACAAACTGGATCAAACCAATATTGGATCCCCAAGGACAAGATTCACATCTTGCCAAACCATTATCGTGGCTATAGTCCAGGGGGAGCCAAATTGAAAACAATAGTTATTATTAGATAAAATTCAATTCTTGATTGCAATTTGCCTGTTTGCTTGTTTACTTAATTTCTACAATTTACCATGCTTAGACTAAGGAATGGTTAGTTTAAGGACTGAACAAACTTAACTGAAATTTGAATAACATAGTATTGGGTGGCGGTGAGATGATAGTACGTTAGGGAAACCAACTCTAATAAGGTCAAGTATACTTGGTCTCTTTAGACTGGTGAAACTAGCCGAAGCTACCGATCCAAAACTCAAACTAGTTAGACCAGAATTTTTCAAAGATTAATTTTGAAAATGAAATTTCATTAAAAGGCTTTGTCAAGGAAAGGGTTGATGATCCAATAAGGCTACGGCCAAAGAAGGCCTAGTGCCTCGCCAAGATCTGGAAGCCAATTTTTGAAATTCAAATTTAAATTATTCTTTGTCAAATTCAAATCTAACACAAATTTTCAGTTACTTGTAGACTTAAACATTCTTTTCAAAACAAATTCAACTGTTTTCAAAATTAATTAAGATTTTCAAAATAAATCATGTTTTTTTAAAAAAAATTCTTTTATCAAAACCTGTCTCACAAAACCTATAAGGCTAACGTAACTGAAAAATCTAGATTGGGTGAGACAGTAAAATTCAGCTCAATTGTAATTCCTTTAATACCTATATTGTGGTTTAATCCTGTAGTTCAGAACGTAGTCAAACCATGGTCAACGTAGTCAAACCAAGGTCAAAGCAATCAAACCAAGGTCAAAGCAGTCAAACCATGGTCAACAAAGTCAAACCATGGTCAACGTGATCAAATCATGGTCAACATAGTTAAACCATGGTCAATCCAACTTAATCATGGTCAAACGATAACAAGACATTAATTTTATCACTTTCTACACACTCCGGGCACCCGTGACTCCTCGGGCACCCCCATCCATGTCTTTATCTACTCTCAAGGCAAAAAGCTGCCTTTGACACTTGACCAGGGCGCCCGGAACCACGCGGGCACCCCCATTCCATTCAAAGCAGCAAAAGCTGCAAAGACCTCTGGTTTCGGTCCTGTTCAATGTACTCAAAGCACACTAGTGTAATTCTATGGTCAAGACCAACCACACCTAATTACACTACAACCATCCCGATGGTTTGTCCAATTCCATCTCGGTTGTGAGCCTTTACTTATACTAGGCAAGGAACTGATAACATAATCTTCCGTGTGATACCACACACCATGTTATCTACAATGAGAAGTAATGGACATTATGCATGTACTAATATAAACAGGCACCTAGTGTAATTGTGATTCTCTTTTCAAAATGAAGTTGTTCATATAAAAAACTCATGTCTTTCAGTATACACATCTTACAATCTCCCACTTATACTTAAAAACTTTGTTGTTCTCTCACTGCCATACATCTGACTCTCATATCCTCCACTTGTCAATCAAAAGCTCTAGCTGGAAGAGCTTTAGTGAATGGATCTGCCAGGTTGTCCTCTGATGCAATCTTGGCGACAGTCACTTCTCCTCGCTTTACGATTTCTTGTATCAGGTGGTACATGCACTCTATGTGTTTACTCGCCTTATGGGCTTGTGGTTCCTTCGAGTTTGCAACAACACCACTATTATCACAAAAGATTGTGATAGATTTGGGCAAACAAGGAATCACATCCAAGTCCATGATGAAGTTTCTGAGTCATACAACTTCCTTGGCTGCCTCTGAGGCTACCACATACTCAGCTTCCATGGTGGAGTCCGCCATGCATTTCTTCTTGACACTCCTCCAAGCAATGACTCCACCTCCTAAAGTAAACACAAACCCTGAGGTAGACTTACTCTTGTCTCTGTCTGATTGGAAATCTGAGTCCGTATAACCCACAGGGACTAATTGGTCTATCCGATAAACCAGTATATAATCTCTAGTCCATCTCAGGTATTTCAATATATGTTTTACCTCATTCCAATGTCCCTGTCCAGGGTTACTCTGATATTTGCTAACCATGCCTACGGCAAAACAGATATCTGGTCTCGTGCACAACATAGCATACATGAGGCTTCCTACGGCCGAAGCATAAGGAACCACCTTCATTTCCTCTATCTCCTTTGATGTTTTTGGATACATCTCCTTGGATAGAGGAACTCCATGCCTGAACGGTAGGAAACCCTTCTTGGAGTTTTCCATGCTAAAATGAGACAGGATAGTGTCAACATATGAAGCTTGGGATAAACACAACATCCTTTTCTGGCGATCCCTTATGACCTTGACCCCAAGGATGTGTCCCGCTTCTCCTAAGTCTTTCATATTAAACTGCTTTGATAGCTAGACCCTTACGTCTAATAACACTTTGACATTGTTGCCAATTAACAAAATGTCATCTACGTAAAGTACAAGAAACACCACTACGTTTCCGTCACATCTCTTGTATACACATGACTCATCCGAGCTTTGAGTAAATCTATATGACTGGATTACTTCATCAAAGCGGATGTTCCAAGATCGCGAAGCTTGCTTCAATCCATAAATGGATCGATTAAGCTTGCATACTAGATGCTCTTTACCCTTTGCAATGAACCCTTCTGGTTACTGCATGTAGACGGTCTCCTCAAGACTTCTATTAAGGAAAGATGTCTTGACGTCCATCTGTCATACCTCATAGTCCATATGAGCTGCAATAGATAAGAGAATCCGGATTGACTTAAGTATGGCTACCGGCGAAAAGGTCTCCTCATAATCGATACCCTCTTTCTAAGTGTACCCTTTCGCAACAAGTCTTGCTTTGAAGGTCTCAACCTTCCATTCTGATCCTCTCTTTCTCTTGTAGATCCACTTGCATCCAATGGCTTTTACACCATTGAGTGGTTCTACTAGCTCCCAGACATGATTAGAATCCATAGATTCTATCTCAGAGTTTATTGCCCTTTGCCAAGAATCTGCATCCTTATCATGGAGGGCCTCGTCATAGGTCCGGGGATCCAGTTCATGTTTACCAGAGACCAAGTCCGAAGACTCTCCCAAGAACATGAACTTTTCAGGCTGTCTGACAACCCTCCCACTACGACGAGGTGCCACCTGTGTATCCTCTGTGACATGCGGTGTAGTGACTTGTGGTGTGTCCTCTTGTACAATTGGTCCTAAAGTCGGAACCTCCCCACTTAACTCTTCAAGTACTAGTCTGCTCTTGGGCTTGTGGTTCATCACATAATCTTCTTCTAAGAATCTGGCATTCGTACTCACGATTACCTTCTGATCCTTAGGACTATAGAACAGACCACCTTTCGTTCCCTTAGGATAGCCGACAAACAAGCGTACTTCTGTCCGAGATTCCAACTTATCAGTATCTCCCTTCAGCACATGTGCTGGACTACCCCAAATCCGAATATGTCCTAAACTAGACTTTCGCCCAATCCACAATTCTATGGGAGTATAAGGGACTGACTTAGATGGTACCATGTTCAGAATATACGCAACCGTATCCATAGCATATCCCCAGAACGAATTAGGTAAATCAGAATAGCTCATCATTGACCTAACCATTTCCATAAGAGTCCTATTCCTTCTTTCTGCAACTCCGTTCTGTTGGGGTGTACCGGGTGCAGTTAGCTGGGACTGAATCCCAGCCTCTGATAAGTATATCCTAAACTCACCAAAGAGGTACTCTCCGCCACGATCTGATCGTAGTGTCTTAATACCTTTACCTTGACGCTTCTCCACATCAGCCTTGAACTCTTTGAACTTATCAAAGCATTCAGACTTGCGGTGCATCAGGTAAATATATCCATACCTTGAATAATTGTCAATAAAGGTGACGAAATATTCAAAGTCACCTCTAGCCTGGATTGACATAGGACCACACAAATCAGAATGAATTAGTTCCAGAACGTCTTTGGCCCTATACCCCTTGGTCTTGAAAGGCCTCTTGGTCATCTTACCTTCCAAGCAAGAATCACAGGTCGGGAGTGCAGCGACCCGCCTTCTTACTGTCTTTAGACGGATCGTTACTTTTCTCTACTTCTCAACTCTTATACACATGACTAAAGAAAATTGCGGAAATCTTATTTTTTTTTTCTTTTCAATTCTGCTAACAATTATATTCTAACTTAAGCAATCATGTATAATAATATCATGCCATACTTTCTTCTCAAATCCCATAGCTAAAACCTGTTGAAATCAGCCTTACCCTTCTTAAACTGCCTGTACCAGTCGACTGGTGACGTGGCAGTCGACTGGTACGGCTGTAATCTGTTTTACAGATTTCGGCCCTTGCTTCCCAAGTCCACCATTCCTTCAATTTCGAGCCATATCAAACTACGACATCATTTCTATACTCTATATCAGTTTCCTAAACAATTTAGCCAATCAAACGAATCCATAAACTTGAATTTAGGACTTTTATGGAAGAAAATAAACTAAACAAGTTTATATAAACTTTAACAATGGAGTTTGTACCAATCTTGACTTCTATGAATTTATAACACCAAATACATGTTCTACGACCTTGCTAAAGCATTATGAAATGTGATTGCAACTTTTCTAAACATTTTTAAGCAATAAAACTCGATTCAAAAGGAAATTTGATACTATCTTGGCACAAACACCTTTTTCTCTAATAAAGTATCAATATTTCTAACTAATCATATTTCTACTCATCCAATGCAATCATAAAAATCTATAGACTAAAAGAAATGACATGGAATCTTTACTCTAAGGAATTGAGCATATAAAACTATCCATAACTTAAATATTCGCTAAACTCCATAAAGCAAGAACATGAAATTCAAATGAACTATAACATTATGAATTAATAACTAAATTGTCTTGCGCCAAAGATCTCTCCATAATCAGCCACCACACACACTCTACTCAGCACCGCCTCGTCGTCTTCCTTCAGAATTGCTTGCCTTTACCTTTATCTGCAATAAGAGGAAATGCATCTATAAGCAAAAGCTTAGTAAGTACTATCTAGCTCACAAAAACTCGAAATGTGCAAACATGCTTCTAGATCAAACTGAACATCATATGAGATACTAATATGCTTGAAAGAAAACTACAAACATGTATAACTCAAAACATGCATACTCAAGCAATAAATAATCTCAATTTACTTTTCTTGGCTCAACTAAAAACTTTAGCTATTCTTTAACTTTTGAAAACTTTCTGAAACTTTAGAAAACTTTGCTAAAGCATATACTTGAAAATACTAATCACTTGGATCCACTGAAGACGTAAGTACCATCTGATATGCGCGTTCCCTAAAAGGTTGGGGTAGCGAGCCACCAATCCTAATAGAGCAGACCTTGGTCTACCAGGGCCAAGACCTTGGAATTGGACACCTGGATTTCTTTAACGACGCCCTTGGACGCCGGGTACTGGCCTTATAAAATAAAATAGCTTTTCTTACTTTTCTTTCTTATCTGTAAATGCCTTGGCATTTTCTGGAGCACCTTGCGTGCTAAAATCCCTAAGTCTTGACTTTTGGGGATTTCTTAAGGCCTTGGCCTTTTCTTTTCTTATCTTTATCTTCTCTTTCTTTTCTCATAGCTTTCTTAGACCCTAAACTCATATAGGGTACATGAATAAACTTATACATAAGCATACAACAATTAATGAACTAAGATAACATGCAAAAACTTAAACAAAAAGGAAATAGCTCTTTTTAAAACTTTTAAAGGAAATTCTCGCGGAAAAACCGCCTCTTACTGCAGGTGAGCAGTACTTACATTGATATCTTGGACTTACAACCAAGATTAATGTCTAGAGCTCGGAAGAAACTTGAGATCTCAGAGAATTCTTCACGTCTACGCGTTCCTCTCGTCGCGGGGATCCCGAATATAGGATTATCTCTTGGAGAAGGGTCTCGGCCGGCCCTCCTTGGCCTTGATGTTGGTCGGCGTCGCCCAAGAGAGAAGAGGGAGTCGGCGTGAGGGTTTGGAGAGGAGAGAAATAAAACTTCTCTCTTTAATTGGCTATTTATACTTAAGGGTCGGATCAACCTAACTATCGCTTAAATACCCTTCTCTCCATCCGTTTCTGTGCTTGATACCCCTAGCCCAGTCGGTTGGGCGCTTGTGCTGTTTCGGTGTGGTCGCGGGTTCGAACCGCCCGCTGCACTTAACCGGTTTTTATTATTTTTTCCATTTTCTTTTTCTTTTTCTTTTTCCAAAAATACCAAACGGACTCGGAAAATTCCATAAAAATACTCTAAAAATTCCTAAAAATATCTAGAATATTTCTAAACCATTTCTAAATAATTCTAAGGACTTTAAGAACTAAAAATGGAAATTTTGGGGCGTTACAATCCCCCATACCTTATAAAAAGTTCGTCCTCGAACTTAGAATAACTCTGGATATCGTGCTCTCATGCTGTCCTCACGTTCCCAAGTAGCCTCTTCATGCTTTTGATTCTGCCAGATGACCTTCACTAGTGACACTTCTTTGTTTCTTAATCTTTTAACTGCTTTGTCCACTATTTGTGTCGGTCTACTCTCATAGCTAAGATCTTCTTGGATCTGTACTGACTGAGGCTGAATCACTTGGCTAGGGTCGTGAATACACTTCTTTAGCATAGAGACATGAAAGGTACTGTGGATAGCTGACATATCCTCTGGCAAGTCCAGCTCATAGGCTACTTTCCCAACTCTCTTTATAATCTTGTAGGGTCCTATGTACCGAGGACTCAGCTTTCCCTTCTTGCCAAATCTCACCACTCCCTTCATGGGAGCGACCTTGAGAAATACTGAATCTCCAACTTGGAATTCAAGTGGCCTACGGCGTGTGTCAGCATAACTTTTCTGTCTACTCTGGGCAGTCTCAATCCTCTGGCGGATCGTCTGGATAGCCTGAGTGGTCTCATCTATAAGCTCAGTCTGGCTGCCTAGTTCTGACTCCATCTCTTTCTTCTCACCAGCTTCTTGCCAACATATGGGTGATCTACATTTCCTGCCATATAATGCCTCATAAGGTGCCATTTTGATAGTGGCCTGATAGCTATTGTTGTAGGCAAACTCAGCTAAGCATAGAAATTTGCACCAACTGCCTTTAAAGTCCAATGCACAAGCCCTGAGCATGTCTTCTAAAATCTGATTTACTCTCTCTGTTTGTCCATCTGTCTGGGGATGGAAAGCTGTGCTGAACTGAAGTCTGGTGCCTAGGGCGTCCTGAACACACTTCCAAAAATGGGAGGTGAATCGCCCATCTCTGTCAGACACGATCGACCTCGGAACTCCGTGAAGCCTGATCACTTCTTTCACGTACAGCTGTGCTAACTGCTCTACCGAATGCGATAACTTGATGGCTAGGAAGTGGGCAGACTTGGTCAACCTGTCCACTATCACCCAAATTGCATCATGTCCATGGGTGGTTCTTGGAAGACCTGTGATAAAATCCATGGATATTTCTTCCCACTTCCACTCTGGAATGGGAAGTGGCTGTAGAACTCCTCCTGGTCTCTGGTGCTCTGCTTTGACTCTCTGGCAGGTCAAGCAGGTACTGATATATCTGGCCACGTCTCGCTTGAGTCCAGACCACCAGAACCTTTGCTTTAAATCTTGGTACATCTTGGTAGAACCAGGATGCATAGAGTACGGGGTACTGTGGGCTTCTCTAAAATATTCTTCTTAGTTCCTCATCATTGGGGACGCAAAGGCGTCTCCAAAATAGAGTATGCCACTGTCTGATACTCGAAACTCTGAATTTTCTGCCTCTTGGATCCCCTGCTTGATCTTCTGGATCTCTGGGTCTTGACTTTGCTTTTCTTTGTATATCTATAAGCAGGGTTGACTCTAGGGTCAATGCAGAAATTGCCCAATTATTACTTCGACTCCAAAATCTTTATTTCTTTCTGAAGTGGTAGGACAGTGATGAAAGGGACATCAGTGCTGCACAGGATTTTCTGCTCAGTGCATCTGCCACTTTATTAGCTTTACCTGGGTGGTAGAGGATTTCACAGTCATAATCTTTGACCAACTCTAGCCACCTGCGCTGCCTCATATTCAGGTCCTTCTGAGTGAAGAAGTACTTCAAACTCTGATGGTCTGTGAAGATCCTGCACTGCACTCCATACAGGTAGTGTCTCCAAAGCTTCAGTGCAAAAACCACAGCTGCTAGCTCAAGGTCGTGGGTAGGGTAATTCTTCTCATAGTCCTTGAGCTGTCTGGAGGCATATGCTATTACTTTACCATCTTGCATGAGGACAGCTCCAAGGCCCATCTTGGATGCATCACTGTAGATGTCAAAGGCCTTGTCACTCTCTGGAACAGTCAGGATGGGAGCACTGGTCAATCTCTTCTTCAGCTCTAGAAAACTGTGCTCGCATTTATCTGACCATTCAAACTTCTTGTTCTTTCTGGTCAAGGCTGTGAGAGGAGAGGCTATTCTGGAAAAGTCCTCCATAAATTTTCTGTAATATCCTGCCAGGCCTAAGAAGCTTCTGATTCCACTGGCATTCTTGGGTCTACACCAGTTGCTGACTGCTTCTATCTTGGCTGGATCAACTTGAATGCCTTCTTGGATACAATGTGGCCTAGGAAGGCCACCTGATCAAGCCAAAACTCACACTTTGAGAATTTGGCGTACAACTCCTTCTGGTGTAAGGTTTGCAACACTATCTTCAGGTGTTCTTCAT
>JAGFNQ010009535.1:0-30177 GCA_024364735.1 Boesenbergia rotunda
TTGTGCTTCCCTAACTAGCAATTCACGCATGGATCCTCTAGGCACACAAAGTCTATTGTTCTTAAACAAGTAATTATCATGCCTAACAAACCCATTTTGTGATTTCTTTTCACACGCAGCATATAATTCAGAGAAGTCACTATCATGTTCATACAACTCTTTGATATGTTCAAAGCCAAGTAATTTAGTTTCAAGTGTAACAAGCAAATTATACCTTCGTGAAAGTGCATCTGCTACAACATTTACCTTTCCTTGCTTATGCTTAATCACATACGGAAATTGTTCAAGAAATTCAACCCATTTGGCATGCCTTTTGTTGAGCTTCCCCTGCCCTTTCAAATACTTCAAAGATTCATGATCACTATGAATAACAAATTCTTTAGGCAAAAGATAGTGCTGCCATGTTTGCAAAGCTCTAACAAGTGCATACAATTCTATATCATAAGTGGAATAGTTGAGAGTGGCGCCACCTATCTTCTCACTAAAATATGCAATGGGATGTCCATTTTGAAGTAAAACAGCCCCAATACCCACATGAGATGCATCACATTCAATTTCAAATGATTTGGAAAAATCAGGCAAAGCAAGAATGGGTGCATGTGTGAGTTTGTCCTTAAGTGCTTGAATGCATTTTCTTGATTCTCTCCCCACTTAAAACTCATATTTTTCTTGACAATTTCATTTAGGGGTGCTGCCAGTGTGCTAAAATCCTTCACAAACCTTCTATAGAAACTTGCCACCCATGGAAGCTCCTAACCTCACTCACAGTTTGGGGGTTGGCCAATCTCTAATGGCCTTAACCTTCTCTTCATCAACCTGCACTCCTTTAGAACTTATGACAAATCCAAGAAAAACCACATGATCAGTGCAAAAAGAACACTTTTCTAAGTTAGCATACAGTCTCTCCTTTCTAAGGACATGCAAGACAGATTTGAGATTGCTACATGCTCAACCAAACTCCTTGGAATATACCAAAATATCATCAAAGTATACTACCACAAATTTTCCTAGGAATTCTCGTAAAACATGATTCATAAGCCTCATAAAAGTGCTTGGCGCATTAGTTAACCCAAAAGGCATTACCAACCATTCATACAATCCATATTTAGTTTTGAAAGCAGTTTTCCATTCATCCCCTTCCCTTATCCTAATTTGATGGTACCCACTTTTCAAATCAATCTTAGTAAAGAAGCAAGCACCATGCAATTCATCAAGTAAATCATCAAGTCTAGGGATAGGATGTCGATACCGAATTGTGATGTTGTTGATAGCTCTACAGTCCGTGCACATCCTCCATGATCCATCCTTTTTAGGTACCAAAATTACTGGTACAGCACAAGGACTTAAGCTCTCTCTTACCCATCCTTTTTGTAATAACTCCTCCACTTGATTCTGTATCTCCTTTGTTTCTGAGGGTTGCTCCTATAGGCAGGCCTATTGGGAAGAGAAGCACCAGGAATAAGGTCATTTGGTGTTCTATTCCCCTCATTGGTGGCAACCGTGAGGTACTTCCTGGGGAAACACATCCTCAAAGTCCTGCAAAATAGCAACAACATTACTGGGCAAGGAGTTAGTATTAGTTTCCAAGCAAGTTTCCTTGCACAAAAGAAGAAATATAGGTTGCCTTGTCAAATAAGCTCTCTTCACCTCACTTCCTCTTGCAAACAGATTTCTATTCTTCTCTCTTTCTTTCCTCGTTCTCTCTTTCTTTTCCTCATTCTCTCTTTTTTTTCTTTCCTATTCTCTCTTTCTTTTCCTCATTCTCTCCTTTCTTTTTCTTAAGCTCTCGCTCTTCTTTTTCTCTTTTCTCTCGCATTTTTTTTTGATCCGCACAAACCTCCCTAGGTGATAATGGTACAAGTATGACTTTGTGGGAATTGTGAAGAAATGAGAACTTGTTGGAGAATCCATCATGGTGAGCTCGCATATCAAACTGCCAAGGTCTTCCAAGAAGAATGTGGCTTGCCTCCATAGGTACAATATCACATAGAACTTGATCTTCATATTTTCCAATGGAGAAATTAATCATCACTTGTTGATTCACCACCAATTCACCACTATTACTTAGCCATTGGAGTTTATATGGTCTTGCATGCGGTGTAGTCTTGAGGTTGAGTTTGGTAACCAACCTAGTGCTTGCCACATTGGTGCAACTTCCACCATCAATGATCATAGAGCATGTTTTACCTTGAATAAGGCAACGAGTATGAAAAATATTCTCTCTTTGGTCCTCCTCATGCTCCTTGGCTTGACTTCCTAATAACCTTCTAACCACCAAGAGATCGCCATCTTGCGCATAGGCTGCTCCATCATGTGCCTCATCGCTTGAAGAAGAAGAATGAGAAGAAGTTTCTTCACTAGAGATGCTCCCATTATCCCTAACCACCATAGTCTTCTTATTCGGGCATTCGGATGCGATATGTCCTTTTCCCAAACACTTGAAGCACTTGATATCCCTGCTCTTAGAAGTAGAAGAAGTAGTAGTAGGAAAAGGCTTCTTAGCGCTTGTTACCTCCTTTGAATTAGAAGAGGAACCCTCCTTCTTTGGCTTGTCCTTCCAATTTGAAGAGTAGTTTGAAGAAGATGGTCTTTTCATAACGCCCTTTCTCTTTAATTGTTGCTCCACTTTCATTGCTTGATGAACTAAGTCTTCAAGCTCCACATAATGTTGTAGCTCTACAATGTCTCCAATATCTCGGTTTAGGCCATGGAGAAATCGAGCCATAGTTGCTTCTCTTTCCTCCTCAATATTGGCCCTAATCAAAGCCACCTCCATCTCCTTGTAATACTCATCCACACTCCTACTCCCTTGGATGAGTCTTTGCAATTTGTTGTGCAACTCCCTATGGTAGTGGGAAGGCACAAATCTCCTTCTCATCAAAGTCTTCATTTCACCCCAAGTGTTGATAGGGTGCTCTCCATACCTTCTTCTCTCCTTTTGCATTTGATCCCACCAAATTAAAGCATAATCGGTGAACTCAAGGGCAGCCACCTTCACTTTCTTTGCATCAGGGTAATTGTGGCATGAGAAGATTTGCTCTATTTTCATTTCCCACTCAAGATATGTGTCGGGGTCATTCCTCCCTTGGAAGGAAGGTACCTTGACTTTCACCCCTCTTAGATCGTCTTCATGTTGATGGTTTCTACCTCCTCTTTCGTGTCTTCGTCCCCCTTCACGCCTCCTTCTTTCTCTTGGAGAACTATAGAATAGGTCACTTCCCGGATGAGATTCTTCATGATTAGAATTTCCCCCATGGTTGGAAACTCTTCCTCCTTCAAGTCGGTCCATCCTTTCATGTAAGCCTTCAAGTTGTCTTTGAAGCATTCTCTCAAAGTGTTGAGTAAGCGCCTCCATTTGAAGCCTATTAGGATCTTGCCTAGGGGAGTTTTCCCCACTCATGCTTGCAACAAAAAAAAAAGATGACAAGGAAAATTACACAAGAAATGTTAGAAAGACCTCACCACTCGCCTCACGTGGTTGCACTCAAATTTATCCACTCAGCTTCCTTTATAAGCCCTTAAGAAAAGAACCTTATCAACGATTTTCTCAAGACAACAAGTAGACACTCAGTGAGCAAGAAACCAACAAGAGAATATGAGTAGAACAAGAGAAATAAATGGTTAGAACAAGAAATTCAGCAACGATCAAGAGCAATGAGAGAAATATTGGGTCCTTTCAATTCGCCGATCTTCCTTCTTTTTTTTTTTTTTCGAATTTCCTTTTTGTCCTTTTTTTTTTCTTCAGTCAAAAAACACAATGACTCAAGTAACACCTTTTTTTTTTTCAACTCTTTTTTTTTTTGAGTTTAGGACCCAAATAGAGAAGCGATAAATAGAGTTGGAGAATGAAAACACCAATGGAATACTATGGATGAGAGATTAACAAAGATGAACAAGAACACAAATGAAAAAGAACAAAACGCAAACCTGAAAATCAAGGAGCCAAGGCTCTGATACCAAATGATAAGCACCTTGGAATGGATCGCCTTGAAATTCAGATGTAGGGAAGGATATTGACGCCACACTCAAGAAAGATGAGAGGGTGAGTGATAAGTCATGGGGGTTTCGATCGCCACAAGTTGCCTTGATAAGATCACGATTAGTTCTTTGCCTAAGAACCAAAGGAAGCTCTCACAATAGAGAAAACTCTGATTTCATTCAAACTTAACATGCCTTGGCCATACAAGAGTTCTCCTATATATAGACTTAGTGGAGGTTGAAACATTAACCTCTACCACACTTCCCACTAAGCACTAATTATGCACCATTATCATGCATGCATGCATGCATGATATTTATTTCCCACAATTCCCTAATACTAGCTTAGGAACTCCCAAAAGCATTAAAAACCCACCAAAAGACATCAAAGATAACTTCAGAAAATTCCCTCAAAAATACCCACGAAAATTGGACACTTGTAGCCCTTGAATGCATCTTGGATCATGTGGTTTTGGGCCTTCAAGTTTTGTCTTCATGTGGGCTCAATTTCTCTTTCAATTTGAAGGAATGTGATCCATTTAGTTGTTGCCTCCATTGTGCATTGATCCTTCTTCTCCTTGAGCTCCATTATTAAGCCTTCCAAAGCTTGCTTCATTCTCTTAGTCTTGGATCTTGTCATGGGTCCTCCAATTCCTTTCAATGCCTCTTCCTCTATGGCTTTGTCTTGTAAGCTTGTATCCCCTCCTTGGTCCACATCAAAGGTTAAGGCTATTCGTGAATGGCCAACACCAAAAACAATAACTGAGGTACATAGCTTCCATGGTTTGGCAAGTTTCTACAGAAGGTTTGTTAAGAATTTTAGCACTTTAGCTGCACCGTTGACTGAAATTGTTAAAAAGAATGTTGGATTTCATTGGGATAGTGAACAGGATTCTGCCTTCAACTCACTTAAGGAGAAATTAAGTTCTGCACCTTTACTTGCGTTACCTAACTTTGCAAAACTTTTGAAATTGAGTGGATGCATCAGGAATAGGTATTGGAGCTGTGCTAGTACAAGAAGGTCGACCCTTGCTTATTTTAGTGAGAAATTGAGTGGAGCAGCTTTGAACTATCCCACTTATGACAAAGAGATGTATGCTTTGGTGAGGGCTTTAGAGACTTGGCAGCACTACTTGTGGCCCAAAGAGTTTGTCATTCACACTGATCATGAATCATTGAAGCACTTGAAGAGCCAAAGTAAGTTGAATCGACGTCATGCGAAATGGGTGGAGTTCATTGAATCATTTCCTTATGTGATCAAGTATAAACGAGGTATGGAAAATACTGTTGCAGATGCATTATCTCGAAGGTATACCTTGCTCTCTACTTTGAACACTAAGTTGTTAGGATTTGAATACATTAAAGATCTATATTCTAAAGATCCCGACTTTGGAAATGTATTTGAAGTTTGTGAGCATGCTGCATTTGGGAAGTTTTATAGGCATGAGGGATTTTTATTTTGAATTAATAGGTTATGTGTGCCTAACTGTTCATTGCGGGAATTATTAGTTCAAGAAGCCCATGGTGGGGGGCTAATGGGACATTTTGCAGTCAGAAAAACACTAGATGATTTGTTGGAGCATTTCTTTTGGCCACATATGAAAGGAGATGTTGTAAAATTTTGTGAGAAGTGTATCACATGTAGGCAAGCCAAATCTAAATCTTTACCACATGGGTTGTATACACCTCTACCAATTCTTAGTGAGCCTTGGGTTGATATTTCTATGGATTTTATTGTAGGTTTACCAAGATCAAAACGAGATATGGATTCTATTTTTGTGGTCGTAGATAGATTTTCCAAAATGGCTCATTTTATTCCTTGTAGGAAAACAGATGATGCTAACCATATTGCTGATCTCTTGTTTAGGGACATTGTACGACTTCACGGAGTGCCTAAAAGTATAGTTTCAGATCGTGATGCAAAGTTTCTAAGCTACTTTTGGAAGACACTATGGGGCAAGTTGGGAACAAAGTTGTTGTTTTCTACAACGTGTCATCCACAAACAGATGGACAAACTGAGGTAGTAAATCGAACCTTAGCTACTTTATTAAGAGCTATCATTCAAAAGAATTTAAAAGGTTGGGAAGATTGTTTACCACATGTTGAATTTGCATATAATAGATCTATACATTCTGCTACTAAGTGTTCACCTTTTGAAGTGGTATATGGTTTCAATCCGCTAACTCCTTTGGATTTATCACCTTTGCCTATCTCTGACATGCAAGTTTGGATGGTACAAAGAAAGCTGAATTTGTGAGGCAAATGCACGAGAAAGTAAGGATGCAAATTGAAAAGAAGACTGAACAATATGCTATGCAAGCCAACAAGGGACGAAAGAAAATAATCTTTGAACCCGGTGATTGGGTTTGGGTTCATATGAGAAAGGAGAGATTTCCTGCTAAACGTCGTACTAAGTTGCATCCGAGAGGAGATGGACCATTTCAAGTCGTGGCGCGAATCAATGATAATGCCTACAAGCTTGACTTGCCAGGTGAGTATAATGTGAGTTCCACATTTAATGTTTCTGATCTCTCTCCCTTTGATGTAGGTAATCAAGATTCGAGGACGAATCCTTTTGAGGGGAGGGGGAATGATGGAGACAAAGGAATTGAACAAGTTGCCCAACAAGCTAACGATACGGATCATGCTCAACCCATTCTTGAAGATGTTGATGATCCATTATGCATCAAAGGAGGCCCAATTACAAGGGCTAAGGCTAAAAAGATGAAAGAAGCACTTAATGTGCTAATTGAAGATGTGAAGGCCAAAGCTACCATTGAAGAAGGTTTGACCAAGAGCAAGTCATATGACTTAATCAACCTAATTCAAGCCTTAGATGAGCTTAACTAGTCTCCTTAGTCTCTTCTCTATGTAAGAAGGATATGTTAATTTTGTGGGTTTAATTTAGGCTCAATTTCTAGCTTTATTTGGGTTGTAATGGTGCCAAGAGCTCAATTGGCCTATGTAGTCTATATAGGCCTCTACTAAATGGGCTTCCTTTTGGCCTTTTAGGGTTTTTAGGTCACTCTATAGCTATAAATATAGGGGGTGGCGGCCACAACATGTAACTTTTGGCTTATTCAATCTACTACATGGTGAGGCTCTCACTTGTTGATTCTTCATTGAACTAGAACTTATCAAGGCATCCCCTTGTGGCGTTCAAGACTTATCAACCTTCATCCCAAGGTTGTGGCGTCTATCTTCTTCTATACCAAGGTCCGTGCTTCCTTAAGCATTGGGTCAAGGTTTCTTTCTTCTATTCTCCATCTTTTCGATTTAGACTATCTTTCCCTCTTTCTTCCATTTGTTGTGTGTTCTTGAGACTTATTCTCTTTGGGTTCGCATCAACAGTAAAATCAATGCTAAATCATTATCGTCATATTTGACCTCCAAAGGCTCTAGGTCAGAGACGATTTCCTTAAACACAGTCAAGTGATGTCTTATCGACGTACCTTTTGCCATGCGATAAGAATACAAACGTTGTTTCAGACCCAGTTTGCTTGTAAGACTTTTTCTCATGCACAACTGCTCCAGTTTTAGCCATAGTGCAGCAGCGGATTTCTCCTTCAAAATATCCTGTAAAATCTCATTCGATAGATGAAGGTAGATCTGAGATAGGGCTTTTCGATCCTTACATTCTTTTTCCTCCTTTGTCCATGTCGAGGGCATGTTGTCTATCCCGAACAGTGCGTTGTCCAAGTCCAAACGCGCTAGCACCGCTCGCATCTTAACTTGCCACAGCGTAAACCTGGTGTTGCGATCCAAAAGCAGAATATCATACTTCATGCTTGCCATTGTCATTAATCCCGGTTGAAATCCTCAAAACCAACTTGGCTCTGATACCATTTGAAATGAGATTAGCACGAAAAACGACAACAAGAACAATAGAGAACACACACAAATTTACGTGGAAACCCCTTGACGAGAAAAACCATGGGTAGAGGAGGAAAAATCACTATGAACGGTGGAATACAAAGTCGGCGGCTCTGATAAAGTAAAGAGAAGTAGAGAGAAAAGAGAGGCAGGGAGAAAGAAAGAAGAGGTAACAAAATAATTTCTTGATTGATAAAACTTGTCCATGAGATAAATAATTTATAGAGACCTTAGGATACTTACTCAAATGAAAAATTAATAACGAAACTGTTAATTAACAGATTTATAAAGAATCTGTTAATTAACATATTAATAAGAAAATATCTAATAAAAATTAACGGATCAAACTGAATTCGGGTGACCAAACTCTAACAGAACAGCTTCACCAGATTCTTGGAGATGCCGTAGGAGATGCAGCAGAAGTCTTGGATGGCGATGCCGAGTGTGATGAGGATTATGTAGACGTTGCAGTCGTTGTCGATGGGGATGGATCACGCGGCGAGGGCATAGGCGATTGATGGGGTTGAGCACCCGGTGATTGACACGTGGGCTGAAAAAGCTATGCGGGAAGATCTACCGAGTCTGGACGACTCTCTTTACGTGGCGCCTGAGGCCCCTTCGGGAAGGTGGGTTCCCGAGAACATCACGAGCAGGTATACTCTGGAGACCGACCTGGGAAGAAACACACCCGAGATCACCTCAAGAGGTTAGGTCCCCGAGACTACCTCGGGAAGGTAAAGGTCCGGGACCCCGCCGGACCAAAAGACCCCGAGATCACCTCGCGATAGCGGAGCCCAGGGAGCAGTCGACCTCAAGCAACGACCCCCCTTTCTTCGGATCTGTGGTTAATCATTACTCATTATTATGGGATAATCATGACTCATAATTAACGCAACGATCCGGATTTAATGGTTGCATGGACCGTTGCAAGGGTTATCCCGTAACCGACAATTGGGGGGACGTGATGAAGATCGTGGAGACACATGTGACTGCCATCTCAGGTATAAAAGGTACTCCAACCCCTCCGGTAAAGGGGTTACACACTCTCTAACTTACATATTCTCCTTGTTTTCTTCCATCTCCTATACTGAGGCACTGACTTGAGCATCGGAGTGGGTTCCGCCAGACAACCTCCGGCGTGTTCCCATTAACGCTCGTGTTAATCTAGCAGGATAGGAGTTCTTCTCCTAGCGTCAGCATCCACGTGGACGAGCTTTTCCTCTCTCGTCGTCATCCCAGTGGATTGAACTCTAGTGACGGATCGTCGATGTTGATTCCTTCGAGAATAAGTTTGGCGCCGTCTGTGGAAAACCAGTAATGTACTAGGAGGAGCACCGATGGTAGAGCCGGCGGGACAATCCATCGTCCTGACGAAAGAGGAACCAGATCGCTTGGTGGCCAACACCATCAAACGGGCGCTCGAACAACATCAAATCGAGCAGGTCGCCTCACGGCGAGGCGCATCTATGCAGAAGGAGATCCCCAGAATTTCCATCTCGCACCCCCAACTACGAAGATCTGTCTCACCACTGGGGAGGCACGCCGTAGTAGTCCCGGACCACCGGCGGGATTCTCCAGGAGATGTGGAGAAAGTCAACTCAGTTGCCTCCAGCCCGCTGAGACAGGAAGATGAATTAGGGAAGAGGGAAGAGCCTAAAGCCTCCTCAAAGGTTCCCTCTACCCCTTTCTCATGAGAGATCGTAGAAGACCCCATTCCGAAGCAGTTCCACGGGCTTGGGGTTGCTGATTACGATAGGAAGACATATCTTGAAGATCATGTCTATAAGTTCGAGAACGCGGTACTCCTGCACTAGTACACCGACGGTGTGAAGTTCAGGGTGTTTATGAATACCCTATCCAGAGCAACCCAACGATAGTTCCAGAGGCAGCCCCCGTGTTCTATCAACTCCTTCATGGAGTTTAGAACCACCTTCCTTCACCATTTCGCCAGCAACCATTGTTATCAGAAGACAACATTAAACTTATTCGCTCTCAAACAAAAGCCGAAAGAACCACTCAAGGAGTACATCCAGCGGTTCAACCGGGTGGCACAGGATGTGCCAACTGCGACGTCGGATGCCCTCATCAGTGCCTGCACCCGGGGGCTCTTGGAACGGGATTTCTTTCGATCTCTGGTGAAGAAGCCACCCACCAATTTTGATAACTTGCTAGGGCGTTCTGTTAAGCACGTCAATGTGGAAGAAGTGCAACATGCCCGCCGTAAGGAACCAGCCGGGGTCCCTCCTCAAGTCGTCATACGGTCAGAAATGAGGGAACCTCCGGCTCCACCCAAGGAAAGCATCTTTGCCTGGGAAAAGATCAGTGGGTTGGTAAGCAGAAGCTAGTCGAGACAGTGGACCGAGCAACCAGAGCCACCGATGAAGTACTGTGGCTTCCATGGGAGTACGACACACTCCACCGAGGAATGTCATGTCTTGAAGAAAAAAATTGAGTGAGGAAGTAGACACCAAACCTCAGAGAAAGTGGAAGAAGACGGGGTATCACCGGAGGTCTCCTAGGCGAAGCCCTTCTCCCCGACAATGGCAGTCGGTGGAAAACGAGACCCGACATTAGTCTCAATCGTGTTCAAGAGGGAGGAGTCGAGGAGCTGCGCCCCGCAGGTCTCCCTCATTGGAAAGAGACCCCCAGGAACGGCAAGACTCCCCCACGTGGCCCTCCTTCTTGACATGTAGGAGTGATCTCCGGGGGGCCCACTGGAGGAGACTCCCACCGGGCCAGGAAGGCTCACACCCGGCGGCTGGAGAACTACGCGATTGGGATGAGTCGGAGTCAGAATCGTGGCCCTATAATCTCCTTCGCCCCGGAAGACTTGGAAGATGTAGAAGCTCCCCATGAAGTCGCCCTGGTAATCCTTACCCGCATCGCCAATTATGAGGTTAAGCGTATCATTGTGGATATAGATAGTTCCGTGAACATCGTGTACAAGGCTGCTCTGGATCAGATGCAGATCAATGAAAATGAACTACCTCCGGTCTCGACCCCGCTATTTGGCTTCACCGGGTGCCGAGTACAGTCGATAGGGCAAATTACCCTAACGCTGTCGTTAGGAAGCGACGTGCTGGAGAGGACCAGGAGGACCCCCTTTCTGGTCGTAGATGCTCCTTCAACCTACAATGCCATCATGGGTCATCCGGCGCTCAGTGTTTTTCATGCGGTGGTCTCGGTCTACCACCAGAAGATAAAAGTTCCCGGTAGGCGACCATGTGGTTGAGGTCAAAGGGGACCAGTTGGTGTCTCGGCGATGCTACAGCGGGGAAGTCAGATCGGATTCCCACAAGAACCCAAAGTCACATGAAGGCAAACCGGAGGGAGCTAGCATCCACAAGAGGACAAGACCACAAGGCTAAGGACATCATGGCATGCCCACTACACTCAACCTTGTCACACCTGGTAAGGTTTGTAAAACATGTTATATACTTGTCTATGCATTTTTTGGCTGCCTTAGAGTGAAGGCGTGAAATGAATAAGACATCTCATCACAAAAGCGCCAATACATCTGTCTCAAATCCTACTACCTCGTGGTGCTGCGGATGCTCGAGATAAGTAGGCTTGGTCTGGGTGCTGTGGATGCCCGACCATGATCTCAAACCCTACTAACCCTACTACCTCGCGGTGCTGCGGATGCCCGAGGTATGTAGGCTTGGTCCGGGTGTTGTGGATGCCCGACCAAGATCTCAAACCCTACTACCTCGTGATGCTGTGGATACCCGAGGTAGGTAGGCTGGGTCCGGGGGCTGCGGATACCCGACCAAGATCTCAAACCCTACTACCTCGAGGTGCTGCGGATGCCCGAGGTAAGTAGGCTTGGTCTGGGTGCTGCGGATGCCCAACTAAGATCTCAAACCCTACTACCTCGCGATGTTGCGGATGCCCGAGGTAAGTAGGCTTGGTCCGGGTGCTGCAGATGCCTGACCAAGATCTCAAACCCTACTACTCGAGGTGATGTGGATGCCCGAGGTAATTAGGTTTGGTCTGGGGCGGATGCCCAACCAAGATCTCAAACCCTACTACCTCGAGGTGTTGCGGATGCTAGAGGCATGTAGGCTTGGTCCGGGTGCTGCGGATGCCTGACCAAGATTTGAAACCCTACTACCTCACGGTGCTGCGAATGCCCGAGGTATGTAGGCTTGGTCTGGGTACTGCGGATGCCCGACCAAGATCTCAAACCCTACTACCTCGCGACTGCGAATGCTCGAGGTAAGTAGGCTTGGTCCGGGTGCTGCGGATACACGACGAAGATCTCAAACCCTACTACCTCGAGGTGCTGTGGATGCCCGAGGTAAGTAGGCTTGATCTGGGTGCTGCAGATGCCCAACTAAGATCTCAAACCCTACTACCTCGCGATATTGCAGATGCCTGAGGTATGTAGGCTTGGGCGGGGTGCTGCGGATGCCCGACTAAGATCTCAAGCCCTACTACCTCGCGGGGCTATGATTGCCCTAGGTAGGTAGGCTTAGTCCGGGTGCTGCGGATGCTCGACCAAGATCTCAAACCCTATTACCTCTTGGTGTTGCGGATGCCCGAGGTATGTTGGCTTGGTCCGTGTGCTGCAGATGCCCGACCAAGATCTCAAACCCTACTACCTCACTGTGCTGCAGGTGCCTGAGGTATGTAGGCTCGGTCCGGGTGCTGCAGATGCCCGAGCAAGATCTCAAACCCTACTACCTCACTGTGCTGCAGGTGCTTGGCTCGGTCCGGGTGCTGCGGATGCCCGACCAAGAATCAAAAACCCTACTACCACGCGGTGCAGCGGATACCCGAGGTATGTAGGCTTGGTCTGGGTGCTGTGGATGCCCAACCAAGAAACAAAATCCCTACTACCTAACGGTGCTGCTGATGCCCGAGGTATGTAGGCTTGGTCTGAGTGCTGCGGATGCCCCACCAAGAAACAAAAACCATACTACCTTATGGTGTTGCGGATGCCCGAGGTATGTAGGCTTGGTCTGGGTGTTACGGATGCCAGACCAAGAATCAAAAACCCTACTATTTCGTGGTGTTGCGGATGCCTGAGGTATGTAGGCTTGGTCTAGGTGCTGTGGATGGCCAACCAAGAAATGAAACCCTACTACCTCATGGTGTTACGGATGCCCGAGGTAAGTAGACTTAGTTTGGGTATTACGGATGCCCAACCTGTAAGATGTGTATACTGAAAGATTTGATTTCTTTATATGAACATCTTCATTTTGAAAAGGGAATCACAACTACACTAGGTGCCTGTTTATGTTAGTACATGCATGAAGTCCAATTACATTGGATTGCAGATAACATGGTGTGTGGTGTCACACGGAAGATCATGTTATCAGTTTCTTGCTTAGTATAAATAGAGGCTCACAATCGAGATGGAATTGGACAACCCATTGGGATGGTTGTAGTGTAATTAGGTGTGGTTGGTCTTGACCATAGAATTACACTAGTGTGCTTTGAGTACATTGAGTAGGACCAAAACCCGAGGTTATCCAATTTGTACTGACTCGATAATTGGATAGGACCTCAAGATTATATTATGGAGTATGATCCCTTAATCCCGATATAATAACGGACATATATTATTAACTATTATTTCTATGTTTTTCCAATGAGCGAGATCTATTCTGTTAGATCGATAGACCTGGTAAGTTGGGAGATAATATTAATTATATGATGTGCTATTGATTATTGACGGAATCCGCGTTCTGGTGAGTCGGGTTGATGATGCCCCCTTGATGAGCTCGAAAGGTTCATCATGCTAAACCCTGCAAGTGGATTTGATCCGGCATGATGATAAGGTCGAGTGGTACTAATCAAGGACACAGAGGTTAATTAATTAGAATTATTAGTAATTTAAATTAATTAACGTGCATTCGAGATCTTAAACACAGGGGGGGGGATGGACGACTCGTAATATGTGGAGCCCATATGAAAATATGGGGGTTGGTGAGGAAGTTCAATTAAGATCCTTTAGTGGAATGGATCTTAATTAATGGATCGGGTTTAGATCCAATCGCGGGCCAAGATCCAACTCCTCCTCTTGGTCCCTACCTCCCCTTCGAATCATAAAACCAAGACCTAATGATAATTCTCTTAATTTTCTCTCCTCGCCTTCTCTTCTTCTCTCCTAGGGCATGGGCGACAGAACTTGGAATGTGTTATCTCCATGGCCGGCAGTCCAAAGAAGGTGGCTACTTCCATGGCCCACGATAGAACTTGGAGTTGATTCTCTCTATGGTCGGCGGCGGTTCAAGAAGAGGCACCTCCTTGGCCGGCAGCATCTTGGAGAAGTGACACATCCTTGGTCGGCAGCGGCAACACATGGTGGAGGTGTTCATCTCCATGGCCGGCGGCTGCAACAAGGTGTCATCCTTGGTCGACGGCATAGCATGGAGAAGCTCTCATCCATGGCCGGCAATAGCATGGTGGAGGGTTCTTATCATCTTTGGGCAGGCGGCAGTTCAAGGAGAAGAACCCTTCTCCTTGGCCGTTGGCAGCGAGGATGATAGCTCCTCCCATGACCACTGGCAGCAATTGGAGGAGGCCCCTTCCATGGCCGACGACAGCACTTGGAGGTGGCTCTTCCAATGGCCGGCAGTAATAGATGGCAGAGAAGGTGGTGTGTGGCTAGGTCAAATATGAAGGGAAGTTTTTTTTTCCTTATTGGACATGCAACACCAATACGAGAGGAAAGGGTTGTGCAAATAAGAAGATATATCTTCTTGTGGTAGGTACAAATGGAAAGAGAGAATCAAAGGTGGCCTTGGTGATTCTGGATCTCGATAGATCGTCGCCCACACGACGTCCGGGAAGGGAGGGACATAAGGTAGAAGACCGCGAGGTAATCGGAAAGGTATAACTCTTTTCCAAGCTCCTTGTTTATTCATGTGTCATGTTGTTTTGCCTCATCATTTCATGTTTGTTATTTAATTATTTTGATTGTGAATCATAGTCAATAATTAGTTAACTGGACCCCGATCATAAACACAAATGTCGGCGATTCACTCGTCGCCTTTCCGCGGTCGAACGATCAAGCAAATTACAAGGCCAATTTTGGTAATTGGCCGAGTTGTAATTTGGATCGTTTGATACGGTACGAGATGGTTCTAGGGAGACGGGTCTCCATTCGGATTAAATTTTTTAATCTGTAGACATGGAGAGGTCTCTCGGAACGACCGAGTATTCACTTAGGAAACCCGCCAAGCCTTACCCAACAATTGGTATCAGAGCTGAGGTTTCCGGCTTTGTGTGTTTAAGGATTTGTTAATTTTTACATTTTTCATACATTATATTTTGTCAGATGATATGTGGATGTGCGTAGGCTAATTTGTGTTGCAGGCACGAGATTCCAACTTGTCATGGCCAAATATTTCTTGTGTGATGGTTGTGCAAATTATTGTAATTAATTAATCCTCAGGGTTGATGAGGCTAGGTATTTAATTTTTGTAATTAAATACGACACATGTTTAGCTAAGCTATTTATTTTACTTTCGATCTAGTTTTCATGTACACTCTTCATGGAGTATACGATCGATGATGTAAATAATTAGCTAGTCATTTCGGCTCGGAGAACCCTCAAGGTAGCTTGCGCATAAGGAAGGGAGGAGCGCACGAAATGACGACAGGACTGGAGGTGCATTAGAGACCAAGGGCCATGAAAGAGTGAAAATCTTGGATTTTCTATATTTTTCATATATTGGTTATGTGCTTGGTTGTGTGGAAATGCTAGTAAAACTCCTCGACATAAATTACTAAGTGGGAGACGGACCCTAAGGGTCCCACGACTTCCATTACAATCCGATAAGTGATGCGAACAAGTCTGCGCGTCGGCTATGAGTGCCTTCCTCCCTATCGGATGGACTTGTTCTGCGGATCACTGGGTCGGAAAAGACTATAGAAAATTGTTAAAGAGTGTGTGTACATCCCCATTGGAAGACACATAATCGGAAAGAATTTTCTTAGTGCGAATAATAGTATCCTCCCCATCGGAGTCAATGCTATTATTTCGCAGAGCCGAAGTGAACCAACTATTGATCTTACTTGTCAAAAAGTTAGGTTGACAAGATAGTAAGATTGATGGTTAAAACCTCCTCTTATGAATGTAGGAATTCGTATGCGTCCACACCATCGTGGCATGCGAATTTCTCGGTGTATAGGGGTGTTGGTTGATTTCGAAAATTAATTATTTTGAGGAATTAATTTATTTACTATTTCTAAAAGTAGTGTATGTTGTGATTCATAGAATTTTCAAAATAATTTTTAACCCACTAGTGACAATACTAATGGATAATAAACCTAGTGGCTCCAATTACACAGACTGAAAAAAGAAACCTAGACGTTGTCCTTACTACTGAAGAGTACAAATATGTGCTCTTCGAGGAATGTCATGAAGATGATGGACCAGCTCAATGAGATTGAGTTCCTTGGAGGACAAATCGACGGGGAAACCCAGGTCGATATAATACTCCAATCTCTGACTAGAAGTTTTGAGCAGTTTCAGCTCAACTGCTACAAAACTCGTGATATCAAGTGTTTCAAATGTCAGGGGCGTGGTCACATTGCTAGCCAATGTGTGAACAAAAGGGTGATGGTTATCAATGCCCAAGGGGAGCTTGAATCAGAAGATGAGGATGAAGTTGCTGAAGAAGTACCACAAACGGAGGACAGAGATGATGAGCAACATGCTGTTGTTGGAGACTTATTGGTGGCGAGGCGAGTTCTAAGTTTACAAGCTAAGGAGGAAGACGGTAATCAACGGGAAAACTTATTTCATACTCGTTGCTTTGTGAATGATAAGGTTTGCAGTGTTATTATTGATGGAGGAAGTTGCACCAATGTGGCAAGCACTGAGTTAGTGGAGAAATTGTCGCTACCGACCCTGAAACATCCATGTCCCTATCGACTACAGTGGTTGAACGATTGCGGGGAAATCAAAGTGACAAAGCAAGTCTTGGTATCAATTGCTATTGGCAAATATGAAGACGAGTTGTTATGTGATGTGGTTCCCATGCATGCATGTCATCTTTTGTTGGGAAGACCTTGGCATTTGATCGGAAGGTAACTCACGACGGGTTCACAAATAGGTATTCTTTTACTCTGAAAGGACAGCCTATTTCGCTTGTACCCTTGACTCCACGACAAGTTATGGAGGACCAACTGAAATTACAAAGAGCCCATGAAAAGAAGAAAGAAATAGCAAATGAAAAAAAAAGAGAAAAAGAAAGTGGGAAAAAGAGAGACAAGGAAGATGAGGGAAAAGAAATTGAGTGGAAAGAATCAAAGGCAGTTGAGAAAAAAAAGAAAGAGAAAAACTTTTATGCAAAAAAAAGCGAGATCAAAAGAGCTTTGTTCTCAAATCAGCCACCTCTTATACTTTTGTATAAGGAGGCACTTTTGAGCACTAACGATCTTAACAATTCTTTGCCAAGTGTTGTTGTTTCTCTTTTACAGGATTTCGCCGATGTTTTTCCCGAAGAAGTTCCACCTGGCTTGCCTCCGATTCGAGGCATTGAACATCAAATCGACCTTATTCCTGGTGCACCAATCCCAAATCGACCTGCATATAGAAGCAACCCGGAGGAAACAAAGGAACTCCAAAGGCAAATTGGCGAACTATTAGAGAAGGGGCATGTTCGAGAGAGCCTAAGTCCTTGTGCTGGTCCAGTGTTACTAGTTCCTAAGAAGGACGGCACTTGGAGGATGTGTGTGGATTGCCGATCCGTCAACAACATAACGGTAAAATATCGTCACCCAATTCCTAGACTTGATGATATGCTTGACGAATTGCATGGCTCTTGTGTGTTCACAAAGATTGATCTTAGGAGTGGATATCATCAGATTAGGATGAAGGAAGGTGATGAATGGAAGACTGCTTTTAAGACCAAGCATGGCCTATATGAATGGTTAGTAATGCCTTTTGGATTAACTAATGCTCCTAGCACTGCGTTTAATGAACCATGTTTTACGTGCTTTCTTAGGAAGATTTGTAGTTGTGTATTTTGATGATATTTTGATTTATAGCAAAAATCTGGAAGAGCATGTTATACATTTAACATCTGTATTAAGTGTGCTCAAGGAAGAGAAGCTCTTTGCCAACCTCAAGAAGTGCACCTTTTGTACGGAGAGGGTTGAGTTTCTTGGGTTTGTTGTTAGTGCTAAAGGGGTTGAGATGGATGATGAAAAGGTGAAAGCAATCCAAGTATGGCCCACACCTACAACAATCAGCCAAGTAAGGAGTTTCCATGGATTGGCCAGCTTCTATCGACGATTTGTGCCAGATTTTAGTAAAATTGCAGCTCCTCTTACTAACATCATCAAGAAAAATGAGTCCTTCAAGTGGGGAGAGGAGCAAGAGAAAGCATTCAACACCTTGAAAGAAAAGCTAAGTTCGGCTCCTTTATTGATTCTACCTGACTTTTCTAAAACATTTGAAATCGAATGTGATGCTTCTGGTATTGGTATAGGTGCTGTGCTTATGCAAGAACGGAGACCCATTGCTTACTTCAGTGAGAAGTTGAGTGGGGCAGCTCTCAACTATCCAACGTATGACAAAGAGTTGTACGCATTGGTAAGGGCATTGGAGACGTGGCAGCATTACCTATGGCCAAAGGAATTCGTGATACACACGGATCATCAGTCACTGCGACATTTGAAAGGGCAACACAAGTTGAACCGACGCCACGCAAAATGGGTAGAGTTCATTGAGACATTTCCTTATCTGATCAAATACAAGCAAGGAAAAGAGAATGTGGTAGCTGATGCTTTATCTCGAAGGTATGCTTTACTTTCCACGTTAGATGTGAAATTACTTGGATTTGAATACATCAAGGACTTATATGCCAATGATACTGATTTTTCTGATGTGTTCAAAGCATGTGAGCAAGTTGCATTTGGAAAATTTTATAGGCATGATGGATTTTTATTTCGAGGAAATAGATTGTGTGTACCCCTATGTTCATTGCGTGAATTGTTTACCAGGGAAGCCCATAGTGGTGGGTTGATGGGGCATTTTGGTGTCACTAAGACTTTAGGGAAACGTGATGTAGAGAAGATTTGTGAGAAGTGTATCACTTGCAAACAAGCTAAATCTAAGTTGAAACCACATGGCTTATATACTCCTTTGCCTATACCCAATGAACCTTGGACTGATATTTCAATGGACTTTGTATTGGGATTACCCCAGACAAAGAGGGGAAAGGATTCAGTTTTTGTTGTGGTAGATAGGTTTTCTAAGATGGCTCATTTCATTCCATGCCTTAAAACCAATGATGCATCCCATATAGCTGATTTGTTCTTTAAAGAGGTTGTTAGGATACATGGCATGCCTAGGACCATTGTCTCTGATCGAGATGCAAAATTTTTAAGTTACTTTTGGAAGACTCTGTGGGGAAAATTGGGAACTAAATTATTATTCTCTACTACTTGTCATCCCCAGACCGATGGGCAAACTGAAGTTGTTAATTGCACATTATCCTTCTTACTTCGTGCCATCATAAAGAAGAATTTGAAAACGTGGGAGGATTGTCTACCACATGTTGAGTTTGCATACAATAGAAGCATACATTCTGCAACTCAATTTTCTCCATTTGAAGTTGTTTATGGATTTAATCCTTTGTCACAAATAGATTTGATTCCTCTACCTTTAAGTGAGGATGTCAACTTAGATGGAAAGAAGAAGGCTGAATTTGTGAAGCAAATTCATGAACAAGCACGCTTGAATATTGAGAGAAGGACCAAGCAATATATACAGCAAGCTAACAAAGGGCGCAAGAAAGTTGTGTTTGAACCAGGAGAGTGGGTTTGGTTGCACCTACGGAAGGAGCGATTTCCAGAGAAACGACGTTCTAAACTCCTACCTCGAGGCGACGGGCCATTTCAAGTGATAGAACGCATCAATAATAATGCCTACAAACTTGAATTACCAGGTGAGTATGGTGTGCATACTACTTTTAATGTTGCTGATTTGTCCCCATTTGATGTAGGTGATGATTTGAGGGCAAATCCTTTTCAAGAGGGGGAGAATGATGTAGACCATAGAGCTGTTCATCAAGACCGGGTTAAAACCGCAAGAGATCATTTGTCACTTCCTGAAGGACCAATTACAAGACTTCAAGCAAAGCGTTTCAAGGAAGCACTAAACGGGCTAATCCAAGAACAATGGCTTGGCTATGAGGAACGAGAAACCATGTTAAGCCCAAGTACAAATCAAGGCTTAACCCATGTGATCGGTCTTATTCAGCCATGACTCATCCCTAGCATGATGGTTGGAAAAGGGAAGGAGAAAAGAAGTATGGAAACTTGGGATTTTGGGGTTTATAGGTTATTTAATTTCATGCATGCAAAAGTATGGAGACTTGGAGTTTTTTTTGGGTTTCTAAGTGTTTAAATGCTTGCATGCATCATGGGTACTTGTATTTGTTTGCATGCATGCATGTAGGTACTTTAGTTGCTTGCTCCCATTATATAAGGGAGAGAATTCCGAATTTGTAAGCACTTTGGTTTTGGTAAACATCCTAGTGAGGATTTTGTGATCTCTTGGTTCTTAAGGGAACTTCTGAACTTATCGAGTCTATCTCGTGGCGTTCAACAATCGAAACTTATCACCATCCTGGTGTGGCGTTTCCTTCTTTCGTAGTCTTTTTTCGTGCCAGTCTTGGTTGCGGGATGGTATAACTGAGAACACTAGACAACTTCCAAATCTTCAATTGCAAGCATTAATGGGAGAAATGCAGCGTATGATGAGGGCGGAATTGGAGTCAATACATGAGAGGCTGGATCGAGTTGAAGCGGAAACACCCAGGAGACATCAGCAAGGGTATCCTAATGTGCAACAGCAAAGACGTGCTCCGAGGGCTGAAATAGAAGAAGAAGAGGAGTTGGAAGGATTTGGCGAACAAAACTACAATCGGGGTTGGAATGGTAATAGAGAAGAAAGGAGGGGCTATAGAGATCGGACTGAGCATAGGGAGGATCGGATTGGTGGAAATAGAAGAGTTAATGACTTAGGAAGCGTAAAGCTGAAGATTCCATCCTTCCAAGGTAAAAATGATCCAGAAATTTATTTGGAGTGGGAAACCAAGATAGAGATGGTGTTTGATTGTCATGAATTTTCAAAACATAAGAAGGTTAAGTTAGCTGCCATTGAATTCACAGATTATGCTATTGTGTGGTGGGATCAAGTAGTTATGAACCGGCGACGAAATGGAGAGCGGCCTGTGTCCAATTGGGAGGAAATGAAAATGCTCATGAGAAAAAGATTTGTACCCAGTCATTACTATAGGAGTTTATATCAGAAGTTGCAAAGGTTATCCCAAGGCACCAAAAGTGTGGATGAGTATTTTAAGGAGATGGAGGTTTCTATGATACGAGCTAATGTGGATGAAGATCGAGAAGCCACAATGGCTAGGTTCTTGCATGGTTTAAATCCAGAAATTGCTGATATTGTTGAATTGCAACATTATGTTGAGTTGTCTGACATGGTACACCAAGCAGTAAAAGTAGAGGAACAACTAAAGAGAAAGAGGCTTACTAGAAGGGGACAACCAGTGACTAGCAACAATACATGGAGGGCAGCCCCAAAACAAGAGGAACAGTTACAAAGCAAGCCAAAATTTGATCTCTTCAAGAAGCCCAAACCAACAACATCCACAACCCCAGGTATTAGCGAGTCCACTACTTACAAAACTCATGATATCAAGTGTTTCAAATGTCAGGGGCGTGGTCACATTGCTAGCCAATGTGTGAACAAAAGGGTGATGGTTATCAATGCCCAAGGGGAGCTTGAATCAGAAGATGAGGATGAAGTTGCTGAAGAAGTACCACAAACGGAGGACAGAGATGATGAGCAACATGCTGTTGTTGGAGACTTATTGGTGGCGAGGCGAGTTCTAAGTTTACAAGCTAAGGAGGAAGACGGTAATCAACGGGAAAACTTATTTCATACTCGTTGCTTTGTGAATGATAAGGTTTGCAGTGTTATTATTGATGGAGGAAGTTGCACCAATGTGGCAAGCACTGAGTTAGTGGAGAAATTGTCGCTAACGACCCTGAAACATCCATGTCCCTATCGACTACAGTGGTTGAACGATTGCGGGGAAATCAAAGTGACAAAGCAAGTCTTGGTATCAATTGCTATTGGCAAATATGAAGACGAGTTGTTATGTGATGTGGTTCCCATGCATGCATGTCATCTTTTGTTGGGAAGACCTTGGCAATTTGATCGGAAGGTAACTCACGACGGGTTCACAAATAGGTATTCTTTTACTCTGAAAGGACAGCCTATTTCACTTGTACCCTTGACTCCACGACAAGTTATGGAGGACCAACTGAAATTACAAAGAGCCCATGAAAAGAAGAAAGAAATAGCAAATGAAAAAAAGAGAGAAAAAGAAAGCGGGAAAAGGAGAGACAAGGAAGATGAGGGGAAAGAAATTGAGTGGAAAGAATCAAAGGGAGTTGAGAAAAAAAAGAAAGAGAAAAACTTTTATGCAAAAAAAAGCGAGATCAAAAGAGCTTTGTTCTCAAATCAGCCACCTCTTATACTTTTGTATAAGGAGGCACTTTTGAGCACTAACGATCTTAACAATTCTTTGCCAAGTGTTGTTGTTTCTCTTTTACAGGATTTCGCCGATGTTTTTCCCGAAGAAGTTCCACCTGGCTTGCCTCCGATTCGAGGCATTGAACATCAAATCGACCTTATTCCTGGTGCACCAATCCCAAATCGAATGTGATGCTTCTGGTATTGGTATAGGTGCTGTGCTTATGCAAGAACGGAGACCCATTGCTTACTTCAGTGAGAAGTTGAGTGGGGCAGCTCTCAACTATCCAACGTATGACAAAGAGTTGTACGCATTGGTAAGGGCATTGGAGACGTGGCAGCATTACCTATGGCCAAAGGAATTCGTGATACACACGGATCATCAGTCACTGCGACATTTGAAAGGGCAACACAAGTTGAACCGACGCCATGCAAAATGGGTAGAGTTCATTGAGACATTTCCTTATCTGATCAAATACAAGCAAGGAAAAGAGAATGTGGTAGCTGATGCTTTATCTCGAAGGTATGCTTTGCTTTCCACGTTAGATGCGAAATTACTTGGATTTGAATACATCAAGGACTTATATGCCAATGATACTGATTTTTCTGATGTAGTCAAAGCATGTGAGCAAGTTGCATTTGGAAAATTCTATAGGCATGATGGACTTTTATTTCGAGAAAATAGATTGTGTGTACCCCTATGTTCATTGCGTGAATTGTTTACTAGGGAAGCCCATAGTGGTGGGTTGATGATGTGGACCAAGGAGGGGATACAAGCTTACAAGACAAAGCCATAGAGGAAGAGGCATTGAAAGGAATTGGAGGACCCATGACAAGATCCAAGACTAAGAGAATGAAGCAAGCTTTGGAAGGCTTAATAATGGAGCTCAAGGAGAAGAAGGATCAATGCACAATGGAGGCAACAACTAAATGGATCACATTCCTTCAAATTGAAAGTGAAATTGAGCCCACATGAAGACAAAACTTGAAGGCCCAAAACCACATGATCCAAGATGCATTCAAGGGCTACAAGTGTCCAATTTTCGTGGGTATTTTTGGGGGGAATTTTCTGAAGTTATTTTTGATGTCTTTTGGTGGGTTTTTAATGCTTTTGGGAGTTCCTAAGCTAGTATTAGGGAATTGTGGGAAATAAATATCATGCATGCATGCATGCATGATAATGGTGCATAATTAGTGCTTAGTGGGAAGTGTGGTAGAGGTTAATGTTTCAACCTCCACTAAGTCTATATATAGGAGAACTCTTGTATGGCCAAGGATGTTAAGTTTGAATGAAATCAGAGTTTTCTCTATTGTGAGAGCTTCCTTTGGTTCTTAGGCAAAGAACTAATCGTGATCTTATCAAGGCAACTTGTGGCGATCGAAACCCCCATGACTTATCACTCACCCTCTCATCTTTCTTGAGTGTGGCGTCAATATCCTTCCCTACATCTGAATTTCAAGGCGATCCATTCCAAGGTGCTTATCATTTGGTATCAGAGCCTTGGCTCCTTGATTTTCAGGTTTGCGTTTTGTTCTTCTTCATTTGTGTTCTTGTTCATCTTTGTTAATCTCTCATCCATAGTATTCCATTGGTGTTTTCATTCTCCAACTCTATTTATCGCTTCTCTATTTGGGTCCTAAACTCAAAAAAAAAAAAAAGAGTTGAAAAAAAAAAGGTGTTACTTGAGTCATTGTGTTTTTTTGACTGAAGAAAAAAAAAGGACAAAAAGGAAATTCGAAAAAAAAAAAAAAAAAAAAGAAGGAAGATCGGCGAATTGAAAGGACCCAATATTTCTCTCATTGCTCTTGATCGTTGCTGAATTTCTTGTTCTAACCGTTTATTTCTCTTGTTCTACTCATATTCTCTTGTTGGTTTCTTGCTCACTTGAGTGTCTACTTGTTGTCTTGAGAAAATCGTTGATAAGGTTCTTTTCTTAAGGGCTTATAAAGGAAGCTGAGTGGATAAATTTGAGTGCAACCACGTGAGGCGAGTGGTGAGGTCTTTCTAACATTTCTTGTGTAATTTTCCTTGTCATCTTTTTTTTGTTGCAAGCATGAGTGGGGAAAACTCCCCTAGGCAAGATCCTAATAGGCTTCAAATGGAGGCGCTTACTCAACACTTTGAGAGAATGCTTCAAAGACAACTTGAAGGCTTACATGAAAGGATGGACCGACTTGAAGGAGGAAGAGTTTCCAACCATGGGGGAAATTCTAATCATGAAGAATCTCATCCGGGAAGTGACCTATTCTATAGTTCTCCAAGAGAAAGAAGGAGGCGTGAAGGGGGACGAAGACACGAAAGAGGAGGTAGAAACCATCAACATGAAGACGATCTAAGAGGGGTGAAAGTCAAGGTACCTTCCTTCCAAGGGAGGAATGACCCCGACACATATCTTGAGTGGGAAATGAAAATAGAGCAAATCTTCTCATGCCACAATTACCCTGATGCAAAGAAAGTGAAGGTGGCTGCCCTTGAGTTCACCGATTATGCTTTAATTTGGTGGGATCAAATGCAAAAGGAGAGAAGAAGGTATGGAGAGCACCCTATCAACACTTGGGGTGAAATGAAGACTTTGATGAGAAGGAGATTTGTGCCTTCCCACTACCATAGGGAGTTGCACAACAAATTGCAAAGACTCATCCAAGGGAGTAGGAGTGTGGATGAGTATTACAAGGAGATGGAGGTGGCTTTGATTAGGGCCAATATTGAGGAGGAAAGAGAAGCAACTATGGCTCGATTTCTCCATGGCCTAAACCGAGATATTGGAGACATTGTAGAGCTACAACATTATGTGGAGCTTGAAGACTTAGTTCATCAAGCAATGAAAGTGGAGCAACAATTAAAGAGAAAGGGCGTTATGAAAAGACCATCTTCTTCAAACTACTCTTCAAATTGGAAGGACAAGCCAAAGAAGGAGGGTTCCTCTTCTAATTCAAAGGAGGTAACAAGCGCTAAGAAGCCTTTTCCTACTACTACTTCTTCTACTTCTAAGAGCAGGGATATCAAGTGCTTCAAGTGTTTGGGAAAAGGACATATCGCATCCGAATGCCCGAATAAGAAGACTATGGTGGTTAGGGATAATGGGAGCATCTCTAGTGAAGAAACTTCTTCTCATTCTTCTTCTTCAAGCGATGAGGAACATGATGGAGCAGCCTATGCGCAAGATGGCGATCTCTTGGTGGTTAGAAGGTTATTAGGAAGTCAAGCCAAGGAGCATGAGGAGGACCAAAGAGAGAATATTTTTCATACTCGTTGCCTTATTCAAGGTAAAACATGCTCTATGATCATTGATGGTGGAAGTTGCACCAATGTGGCAAGCACTAGGTTGGTTACCAAACTCAACCTCAAGACTACACCGCATGCAAGACCATATAAACTCCAATGGCTAAGTAATAGTGGTGAATTGGTGGTGAATCAACAAGTGATGATTAATTTCTCCATTGGAAAATATGAAGATCAAGTTCTATGTGATATTGTACCTATGGAGGCAAGCCACATTCTTCTTGGAAGACCTTGGCAGTTTGATAGGCGAGCTCACCATGATGGATTCTCCAACAAGTTCTCATTTCTTCACAATTCCCACAAAGTCACACTTGTACCATTATCACCTAGGGAGGTTTGTGCGGATCAAAAAAAAATGCGAGAGAAAAGAGAAAAAGAAGAGCGAGAGCTTAAGAAAAAGAAAGGAGAGAATGAGGAAAAGAAAGAGAGAATGAGGAAAGAAAAAAAAAGAGAGAATGAGGAAAAGAAAAGAGAGAACGAGGAAAAGAAAGAGAGAAGAATAGAAAATTTGTTTGCAAGAGGAAGTGAGGTGAAGAGAGCTTATTTGACAAGGCAACCTATATTTCTTCTTTTGTGCAAGGAAACTTGCTTGGAAACTAATACTAACTCCTTGCCCAGTGATGTTGTTGCTATTTTGCAGGACTTTGAGGATGTGTTTCCCCAGGAAGTACCTCACGGTTTGCCACCAATGAGGGGAATAGAACACCAAATGGACCTTATTCCTGGTGCTTCTCTTCCCAATAGGCCTGCCTATAGGAGCAACCCTCAAGAAACAAAGGAGATACAGAATCAAGTGGAGGAGTTATTACAAAAAGGATGGGTGAGAGAGAGCTTAAGTCCTTGTGCTGTACCAGTAATTTTGGTACCTAAAAAGGATGGATCATGGAGGATGTGCACGGACTGTAGAGCTATCAACAACATCACAATTCGGTATCGACATCCTATCCCTAGACTTGATGATTTACTTGATGAATTGCATGGTGCTTGCTTCTTTACTAAGATTGATTTGAAAAGTGGGTACCATCAAATTAGGATAAGGGAAGGGGATGAATGGAAAACTGCTTTCAAAACTAAATATGGATTGTATGAATGGTTGGTAATGCCTTTTGGGTTAACTAATGCGCCAAGCACTTTTATGAGGCTTATGAACCATGTTTTACGAGAATTCCTAGGAAAATTTGTGGTAGTATACTTTGATGATATTTTGGTATATTCCAAGAGTTTGGTTGAGCATGTAGCACATCTCAAATCTGTCTTGCATGTCCTTAGAAAGGAGAGACTGTATGCTAACTTAGAAAAGTGTTCTTTTTGCACTGATCATGTGGTTTTTCTTGGATTTGTCATAAGTTCTAAAGGAGTGCAGGTTGATGAAGAGAAGGTTAAGGCCATTAGAGATTGGCCAACCCCCAAAACTGTGAGTGAGGTTAGGAGCTTCCATGGGTTGGCAAGTTTCTATAGAAGGTTTGTGAAGGATTTTAGCACACTGGCAGCACCCCTAAATGAAATTGTCAAGAAAAATATGAGTTTTAAGTGGGGAGAGAATCAAGAAAATGCATTTCAAGCACTTAAGGACAAACTCACACATGCACCCATTCTTGCTTTGCCTGATTTTTCCAAATCATTTGAAATTGAATGTGATGCATCTCATGTGGGTATTGGGGCTGTTTTACTTCAAAATGGACATCCCATTGCATATTTTAGTGAGAAGATAGGTGGCGCCACTCTCAACTATTCCACTTATGATATAGAATTGTATGCACTTGTTAGAGCTTTGCAAACATGGCAGCACTATCTTTTGCCTAAAGAATTTGTTATTCATAGTGATCATGAATCTTTGAAGTATTTGAAAGGGCAGGGGAAGCTCAACAAAAGGCATGCCAAATGGGTTGAATTTCTTGAACAATTTCCGTATGTGATTAAGCATAAGCAAGGAAAGGTAAATGTTGTAGCAGATGCACTTTCACGAAGGTATAATTTGCTTGTTACACTTGAAACTAAATTACTTGGCTTTGAACATATCAAAGAGTTGTATGAACATGATAGTGACTTCTCTGAATTATATGCTGCGTGTGAAAAGAAATCACAAAATGGGTTTGTTAGGCATGATAATTACTTGTTTAAGAACAATAGACTTTGTGTGCCTAGAGGATCCATGCGTGAATTGCTAGTTAGGGAAGCACATGAGGGGGGTCTAATGGGACACTTTGGGGTTCAAAAGACCTTAGAAATGTTGCATGAACATTTTCATTGGCCACACTTAAGGCATGATGTGCAAAAATTTTGTGAAAAGTGCATTGTGTGCAGAAAAGCAAAATCTAAGGTATCACCTCATGGACTTTACACTCCTTTGCCTATTCCTGATTCCCCTTGGATTGACTTGTCTATGGATTTTGTTGTAGGGCTACCACGCACTCAAAAAGGTAAGGACTCCATTTTTGTGGTAGTTGATAGATTTTCTAAGATGGCACACTTCATACCTTGCCACAAAGTGGATGATGCAACTCATGTGGCAGATTTGTTTTTCAAAGAGGTTGTAAGACTTCATGGCATGCCTAGGAGCATTGTTTCAGATCGTGACACCAAATTCTTAAGTCATTTTTGGAGGACCTTATGGAACAAACTAGGAACAAAGCTTCTTTTCTCCACTACATGTCACCCTCAAACTGACGGCCAAACTGAGGTGGTAAATAGGACTCTTTCTACTCTTCTTAGAGCAATTATTAAGAAGAACATTAAGTCTTGGGAAGAATGTTTACCTCATGTTGAATTTGCTTATAAAGGGCTGTCCATTCTACTACTCAATTTTCCCCTTTTGAGATTGTTTATGGGTTCAATCCGCTAACACCTCTTGATTTGCTTCCTTTACCTAACACTTCTTCTTTAGTTCACAAGGATGGTCAAGCAAAGGCAGAATATGTGAAAAAGCTTCATGAGCAAGTTAAAGCTCAAATTGAGAAGAAAATGGAGCAATATGCGAAGAGAGCCAATAAAGGGAGAAAAAGAGTTGTCCTTGAACCCGGTGATTGGGTGTGGGTTCATATGAGAAAGGAAAGGTTTCCTGCCCAAAGGAAATCAAAGCTTCAACCAAGAGGAGATGGACCATTCCAAGTGTTGGAAAGAATTAATGACAATGCTTACAAAATTGACTTGCCCGGTGAGTATGGTGTTAGTGCAACATTTAATGTGGCTGATTTGCGTCCATTTGATGTAGGTGATGAAGATCTAAATTCGAGGACGAATTCACCTAAAGAAGGAGGGAATGATGTGGACCAAGGAGGGGATACAAGCTTACAAGACAAAGCCATAGAGGAAGAGGCATTGAAAGGAATTGGAGGACCCATGACAAGATCCAAGACTAAGAGAATGAAGCAAGCTTTGGAAGGCTTAATAATGGAGCTCAAGGAGAAGAAGGATCAATGCACAATGGAGGCAACAACTAAATGGATCACATTCCTTCAAATTGAAAGTGAAATTGAGCCCACATGAAGACAAAACTTGAAGGCCCAAAACCACATGATCCAAGATGCATTCAAGGGCTACAAGTGTCCAATTTTCGTGGGTATTTTTGGGGGAATTTTCTGAAGTTATTTTTGATGTCTTTTGGTGGGTTTTTAATGCTTTTGGGAGTTCCTAAGCTAGTATTAGGGAATTGTGGGAAATAAATATCATGCATGCATGCATGCATGATAATGGTGCATAATTAGTGCTTAGTGGGAAGTGTGGTAGAGGTTAATGTTTCAACCTCCACTAAGTCTATATATAGGAGAACTCTTGTATGGCCAAGGATGTTAAGTTTGAAGGAAATCAGAGTTTTCTCTATTGTGAGAGCTTCCTTTGGTTCTTAGGCAAAGAACTAATCGTGATCTTATCAAGGCAACTTGTGGCGATCGAAACCCCCATGACTTATCACTCACCCTCTCATCTTTCTTGAGTGTGGCGTCAATATCCTTCCCTACATCTGAATTTCAAGGCGATCCATTCCAAGGTGCTATCAGTTGATGGGGCATTTTGTGTCACTAAGACTTTAGGGGTTTGCAAGATCATTTTTTTGGCCTCATATGAAACGTAATGTAGAGAAGATTTGTGAGAAGTGTATCACTTGCAAACAAGCTAAATCTAAGTTGAAACCCACATGGCTTATATACTCCTTTGCCTATACCCAATGACCTTGGACTATATTTCAATGGACTTTGTATTGGGATTACCCGGACAAAGAGGGAAGGGATTCCAGTTTTTGTGTGGTAGATAGGTTTCTAAGATGGCTCATTTCATTCCATGCGTTAAACCAATGATGCATCCCATATAACTGATTTGTTCTTTAAAGAGGTGTTAGGATACATGCATCCTAGGACCTTGTCTCTGATCGAGATGCAAAATTTTTGAGTTACTTTTGGAAGATCTGTGGGGAAAATTGGGAACTAATTATTATTCTCTACTACTTGTCATCCCCAGACCGATGGGCAACTGAAGTTGTTAATCGCACATTATCCTTCTTACTTCGTGCCATCATAAAGAAGA
>JAGFNQ010009536.1:0-57832 GCA_024364735.1 Boesenbergia rotunda
TCATTTGAAAAATTTTCAATTATGGAAACTTTCCAATTATGGTAAATTTTCGATTTAGGAATTTCAAAGTTTGGAAATCCTCATGAAATTTGGCAAACTTTTGAAATATCTCTGTTTCTGAAATTTTATGATAATTGTGAAAACTTTCCATTTTGGAAACTTTCCTAATTTTGGAAATTTCTATTTTGAAATTTTCCAATTTTGGAAAAACGTAAGTTTTCTTTGTACCAGAAACTTACAATTATTCTGAAAACCTTTTATTTTTGGAAACTTTCCATTTATGGAAAGCTCGCAATTTTGGGCACTTTCTTTCAAGAAAGTCTAGACAAATTATGGGAATATTAATTGGCATTTAAATTTATAATTGGAAATTAAATTATTTACAAAATTCTTTATTTTGGATTGAGCCTCGGGGAGCCGTCCAATTTAAGTTAGTTGTTATAATTAAATTTCCTAAATTGAATTTAAATTGTCAAATGTTTAATTTGGATTGAGCCTCGGGGAGCCATCCAAATTAAGTTATTGATATTAATTTTCCATAAATAAAATATGTGATCAAATCTTGAAATTTTTGAGGTGATTCTCAAACGATAATTTCCTTATTTGATTTATGAGGTGATGCTCTTACATATTATTGTCTCCAAAATTAATTAGGAAAATTGTTTCCTATAGAGTATATTTCCTTAAATAAGATTTTCATGAAAATAATATGTGGTTGAATTAAGGGAATCTGTCTCTTAATTTAATAAGATTTGATTTAGAGAAATCAAAGTCTTAAACATATTATTTCCGAAATTGATTATGATAATTCAGGAAATTGTTTCCCAAAAAATTCCTTGAATAAAGTATGAAATTAGAATTAGGAAATCGGTTCCTAATTCAATTAATGAGACTTGATAAATTAAGTCACATACATACTTTATTAAGGAAATCGTTAGAACATGACATAATTATATGTCATGAATGTGCATAAAAGAAAAGGATGAGACCCAAAACCCCTTACAAAATATTAAGGCCAACACCTTCCATTAATATGGTTAGAACGGAGTTTTGTTTCTCGTTTGGGTTGATGGACACATCCATGCCCGGCTTGAACCTCAACATGTTCAAACCATGGAATTAGTTTATGATTAATATAGTTGGAGTCAGAGGTCAATCCTTAGTTTTGGTTGTTGGACACATCCAAGCCTGACTAAACGGTTGAATGAGCTCCAACCATATTAAAACTATTTCTTGATTAATGGGTCAGCCTTAAGCTTGGAGCATCGATTTGTTGTGCCACAGCCAAGGTCGATGTAAAGAGAGGTGCAGTTGGGTGCTATGTATATTGTTGCATACTTGTTAATGAGTTAACAACCCAATGATTTATGCAAACATTCAATTAGTTGATAGCATAATGTGATAGTTACATATGTATAATATGTAATCGGTATAATTACCTACCTTCATAGCTAAGAATAACTTGATGGACTCTAGCCATGGTTGTTCTTATCTATGGTTGGATATCAACCTATTTGGAGATGTTCCTACGATCTCCCGAATTGATAAAAAGGGTTATTCAATTCGAAAAATAAATAGGATTTAATTAATGTATATTGATGCATTCTTTATCATTCTCATCACATAACCTCAATTTGTATTTCTAGGATAATCACCTGATCATGTCTTCTCTGAATTTGCGTTCCATTTTGGACACCAATAAGCTGACTGGGCCAAACTTCATGGACTGGCTTCGAAACCTGAGGATAGTCCTCAAGGCAGAAAAGCTTGCTTATGTCCTTGAAGAACAACTTCCCAACCATCCTCCTGAAGATGCAACTCCAGACCAGTTAGTGGCCTATCAGAAACATGTGGCCGATTCTGAACTTGCGAGTTGCATCATGCTGGCCGCTATGGTACCTGAGCTACAAAAGCAGCATGAGCATATGGATGCTCATACCATCGTCTTCCATCTTCATGAGCTGTTTGACGAGCAGGCGAGATCCGAAAGGTTTGAGGTCTCCAGACTCCTCTTCACCTCTAAGATGCAGGAAGGCACTTCTGTTTCACAGTTTGTGTTGAAGATGTTGGGGTACATTGAGCGACTAGGCACACTCGGATTTGCAATGGATCACGAACTAAGTATTGACTTAATTCTGCATTGTTTGCCCAAGAGTTACTCACAGTTTGTGATGAACTATCGGATGAACAAACTGGAGACTACCATTCCTGAGTTGCTTAACCTGCTGAAGACTGTAGAGCCTTCTGTAAAGCAGGATCAGAAGACGGTACTGTTAGTTGGTTCCTCAAAGAAAGGCTCTAAGAGGAAGCCCAAAGAACAAAATAAGGGAAGGAAGAAAAAGGCCAAAAAGATTGAAAAGGCACCAAAAGGCACTTGCCATCACTGCGGCAAGGAGGGCCACTGGCGAAGAAACTGCAAGGTTTATCTTGAGTCCTTGAAGAAGAAGGCATCCGATGCCCCATCCTCTTCAGGTATCTTCGTTATTGAATGTCACTCTATTTCCTCGGACACCTGGGTACTTGATACTGGGTGTAGCTCACATATATGTAATGACATACAGGGGCTAAGGAATAGAAGAAGACTCGTCAAGGGAGAAGCGAATTTGCGAGTTGGAAATGGAGCAAAGATTGCTGCTGTTGCCATCGGAACATATTTGCTAAAGCTCCCTACTGGACTTGTCTTAGAATTGGATAATTGTTATTTTGTTCCTTCGTTAATAAAGAACATTGTATCTATTTCATGCTTGAATGAAAAGGGTTATCATTTAACTTTTAGTAACAATTGCTGTTACATAACTTTAAATGGTGTTCTTTATGGGACCGAAACTTTATGCAATGGTATCTACACGTTAGATTTATCCGGTGACGTTTTCAATATCGAAGTTAGCAACAAACGTGCTCGAATAGATAATCAAATAGACTCCTATATGTGGCATTGTTGTCTTGGCCATGTAAGCAAGAAACACATGACCAGATTACACCGATGTGGAATTCTGGAATCATTTGAACCTGGTTCATTTGATACATGCGAATCATGCTTAAAAGGCAAGATGACCAAATTACCCTTTTCCGAAAAAGGTAAACCAGTGGGAGAATTGCTTGGTCTAATACATACTGATGTATGTGGACCAATGTCAACTCTTGCACAAGGAGGCTATAGCTACTTCATTACCTTTATCGATGATCACTCACGATTCGGGTATGTGTTCTTAATGAAACACAAATCTGAAGCTTTTGAGAAATTCAAAGAGTTTAGAAGTGAAGTAGAGAAACAGCTTGGCAAAAGTATTAAGATACTTCGATCCGATCGGGGTGGTGAATACTTAAGTCAAGAGTTTCAAGATTATCTTAGGGACAATGGGATATTGTCTCAATGGACTCCGCCATATACACCACAGCATAATGGTGTATCTGAGAGGCGTAACCGAACCTTGATGGACATGGTTAGATCTATGATGAATCATGCAACTCTTCCAAAATCCTTTTGGGGCTATGCGCTTAAGACAACTTTTACTTACTAAACAGAGTCCCGACCAAGGTAGTCTCTACTACTCCATATGAGACGTGGAATAGTAAGAAACCTCATTTATCTCACCTAAAGATATGGGGTTGTCCTGCATATGTAAAGCGGATTGTATCAGTCAAATTGGATGCTAAGTCTGATAAATGTCTATTTATTGAATACCCTATGGAAACGAAAGGTTACCAATTCTATCATCCCTTGGAACAAAATGTGTTTGTTTCAAGGCATGCTGTATTTCTAGAAAAGAATTTCTTTTACAAGAAAACAGTGGGAGTAGCATTGAACTTGAAGAAGTTCAAGAAACTCCAATAGACATTACAAAGACACCTAGTCTAGACCCACAACCAATAACTCATAATGATGAGCTATCAGTTGAACCTAAAACAACACCACTTCTTCGTAGGTCTGATAGGGCACGCAATATTCCAGAGAGATACGGATTTCTCATAAGTGAATCGAACGACATGTTACTCATTAACGATGATGAACCTATCAGTTATGAAGATGTTCTAAAAAATTCAGAAAGGGCTAAATGGCTTGAAGCCATGAAGTCGGAAATGGATTCCATGTACAAAAATCAAGTATGAGACTTGGTTAACCCACCTGAAGGGATTAAGCCCATAGGGTGCAAGTCGGGTTTCAAGAAGAAAACCAACATGGAAGGTAATGTTGTTACCTTTAAGGCTAGATTAGTGGCAAAAGGATATCGTCAGAAACAAGGAATTGATTATGACGAAACCTATTCGCCAGTAGCTATGCTTAAATCCATTCGGATGCTCCTGGCCATAGCAGCTCATTATGATTATGAGATATGGCAAATGGATGTGAAAATAGCTTTCCTTAATGGAAACCTGCTTGAGGATGTATACATGATACAACCTGAAGGTGTTACATCGGTTAATAAAACCATAGTATTGAAGCTTCGACGTTCCATATATGGACTAAAGCAAGCATCCAGGAGCTGGAACATCCGTTTTGATGAGACAATCAAAGAGTTTGATTTCTCACAAAATCCTGACGAACCTTGTGTGTACAATAAGGTTAGTGGGAGTGCAGTCGTATTCCTAGTGTTATATGTCGATGACATATTACTTATAGAAAACGATATATCAGTCTTGTTGGGACCGATTGGCGAGCTAGAGGGGGGGGGGTGATTAGCTCCGATTTGCTTGTAGACGATTTGTCGCCGCAGAAGACTTCAAGCAAACGGTAACACTTGGATTTTACTTGGTATCCAACCCGGTCGGGTGACTAATCCAAGGATCCACTCTCCTCACACTCTCATACACTATAAAAGTCTCCTTCTTAAGGTGGAGAAATCTCTTACAAGCTTGTTACAAAGATACAACAAGAACAAAGCAAATACAAAGAAAATCTTACAAGATTTACAATAAATGAACTCTCTTTGCTTTCTTTGCTATCTTCAAGCTTGTGATTGCCTCTTGGACCTTGGAAATGCAGCAGCACTAAGCTCCAAGGCTTCCCTTGAAATGGCAATGAAGTTGGAGAAGAAGAGAAGAAGAACTACGGCCAAAAACCTGCGCGAAAGACCTTGTACCCGACGTCTAGGGTTTCTGAATCGATTACCCAATCGATTACCACGTAGGATTTAACTGTTCAACGGCTAGTTTTCGAACCGTAATCGATTAGCCAATCGATTATGGGTGGCCTGAATCGATTACCCAATCGATTCAGAGCCTCACTGTCTTCTTGCGCAAACCCCAGTGATCGATTACCCTAATCGATCAAGAGACACCTTAATCGATTGACCAATCGATTAAGGAAGGTCTGAATCGATTACTCAATCGATTCAGCCACCTTCTGGACTAGCCACAAACCTTCCTAATCGATCAACTGATCGATTCACCCAATCGATTACCCAATCGATTGAGTCCAACCTAACTTGTTTCCACAAGTCTAGGATCCCCTACCAAGTGTCCGGTCAACCCCGTTGACCAACTTGGATTTCTCCTGCCTAGCACCCAGCTCGAACTTACCCTGGTTCCCAACCAGATTCGCCTAACCCTCGAGTTAGGTCTAGTCTCTCGGTAGACTTCCACCTTGCCAGCATGCGATCTCCCCGATCTACCTGGACTTCACCTAGTCCCACTAGGTCTTTTCCCTTGCCAGCCTGCAATCTCCCCGATCCAGCTGGACTTCACCTAGTCCCACTAGGTCTTTTCCCATGCTAGCATACGATCTCCCCGATCCACCTGGACTTCACCTAGTCCCACTAGGTCTTTTGCCTTGTCAGCGTATGATCTCCCCGATCTACCTGGACTTCACCTAGTCCCACTAGGTGTGCCTAGTCCCACTAGGTGTGCCTAGTCCCACTAGGTCTTTTGCAGTCAAGCCTCCAGTCAACCTTGACTCACTTGACTTCCTACGACATTCAAACATCATCACATACAAACATCAATGTCAAACATCGAAACATACAACCTCAAGCTCACCCAAGCTTGCTAGACTCAAGCTCACCTGAGCTTTGTCAAACTAGGTCAACCCTGACCTAACCAAGATTGCACCAACAAGTCATACAGTCAGTTAAAATTTGGATGTCCAAAACATTCTCCATGAAAGACCTGGGAGAAGCAACCTATATCCTTGGGATTAGAATCTATAGAGATAGATCAAAACGGTTGCTTGGTCTTTCGCAGTCTACATATATAGACCGAGTGCTAGAATGGTTTAGCATGCCAGAATCCAAGAAAGGTTACCTCCCCATCAGGCATGGGATCAACCTATCGAAGTCTATGTGTCCGCGCACAGAAGACGAGAGGATTTGCATGAGTAAGATTCCTTATGCATCCGCGATAGGATCTATCATGTATGCTATGTTATGTACGAGGCCCGATGTATCGTATGCTCTGAGCGTCACAAGCAGATACCAGTCTGATCCAGGAATGGATCATTGGGCGACTGTCAAGACAATCCTCAAGTACTTAAGAAATACTAAGGATGTGTTCCTAATATATGGAGAAGGTGATATGGTAATACGTCGGTATACAGATGCCAGTTTTCAGACAGATAAGAATGACTCCAAATCTCAGTCCGGATGCGTATTTATTTTGAATGGAGGCGCAATAAGTTGGAAGAGTTCCAAGCAAGACACCGTAGTGGATTTTACCACGGAAGCGGAATATATTGCAGCTTCGGAAGCAGCAAAGGAAGCAGTGTGGATCAAGAAGTTTGTCTCAGAACTTGGTGTGGTTCCAACCATTGATGAAGCAATACCGATTTACTGCGACAACAATGGAGCTATTGCACAAGCGAAGGAACCAAGGTCTCATCAGCGATCCAAACATGTGCTTCGCCGCTATCATCTGATCAGAGAGATTATAAGTAGGAATGGTATACAAATTGAGAAAATTCCCACTGAAAGGAATTTAGCGGATCCTTTAACTAAGGCCTTGCCTCAAAGCAAGTTTGAGGGTCATGTTAGAGCCTGTGGTATTAGGTACTGTAGCGATTGGCATTAGACCAAGTGGGAGTTTGTTAGTGATATAAGAGAAGTGTCCTAAGGCAATCGCCTTATGATTGTAATCATTTATTTTAACAAATGAATATTCACTATTTGAGTATACATGTTTGTGTATTTGATTGAGATCTTAAACTTATTTACTGAATGCCCGCAATATAATTCACAGCATGAGGAATTTGTGATGAATTCACAACTAATGATTATCTCTACATGTGCAATTGTGAAGTATTGAAATTGTCTCTAGTCGATGAATTGATAAATACGGACACTATCAATTCTGTTGAGACTAGCATGGGTTATTCTCTAATCAGCTGGTTCTCACTGGCTAGTGACATTGAGATGTCTGGAGATAAACATGAATGCTAGTTAAGGGAACTAGTTCATTGGAGTATCTGACTGTAAAACTTCATATGGTAGTCTAGATATAGATATGTCAGTGAAGTTCTTACTGCTGCTTAAGTGCGATGTTCCTTTGACTTGCGGTGTTCAAGTCATCTTGGTCATGGAGACTTATACTTTGACATCTTAAGCAAGCATCTCCAAGGAGGTGTGGACCCAGGATGATTGGGTATAAGCCGAAGTGCCCGAAGATGTTTGAACAGCCTACGAAGGATTCACCACTCCTTGCGAGGACATGTACACCCGAGGCCTATCGTCGGATTGTTACTCGAAGCCTCTAGCGAGAGCATGACATGTTCAGAGTATGAATCTCTTAAATACATGAGAGTAATTAGAATCCGTAGGACGAGAAAACGTTACTTGAGCTAGGTGTGACGTAGTCAGCCTAGTGGGGACTGACACACATAGACCATGTCCTGATCCAAGTGGGTATAAGATGGTGAAGGGAATGAGGCACGATTCATTATAGCTGCTAAAAGGTTTCAGAATTGTTTCTGAGGTCAACCATTGATCTTTTGATTAATTGGGGATCATGATGTTCTACTAGGTGCCACTCATGATCATTCTATAATTAATTGATTAATTATAGACGGCCAACATAAATCGAAAGCCTATTTAGTCACACGCAATACGAGTAATCCGAAGGATTTAAAACGAGTTGAAATTGAATTTTCCAATCAAGAGAGATTAAGTTTGGTTGAGCCAAACAATAAGTCGAATCTGAATTTTTTCAGAGACGCATCGGAAGCGTAAAATGGCGAAGTCTTTTGAAGACTTGATAGATGAATTAATTAAGTTTAATTCATTGGGGATTGGCTTGGATGGGCCGACCAAAGAGGGCCTCCATCCTCTTTGCTTGGCCAACCATAACAAAGGGAGAGAACCAAGTTTTTGGTTCAATTTATAAAATAAACCAAGTGTGGTTTGTTTTATAAAATTATGGATGATATAAATTTTTATATATAATAAACCAAAGTTTGGTTTATTTTTCATGAAAATTAAAATGAACCATGAATTTATTTATTTTTATAAAATCAATCATGGATTGATTTACCATGATAAGGAAATTTATTCCATAAAAGAGAAGAGACTTGATTGATTTTTATCATGAAATAAAATATGATTTTAACCATGATATAAAATCAAACTTGGCATGATGGAATAAGTTCTTCCATATTTGAGAGGCTTGATGGTTGAGAGGCCACTATATAAAGGACCCAAGGCAAGGAGTGGGTGTGAAAAATTATAGAGATGAAGGCATAGGATCTCTCCCTCTCTTTCTCTCCTTCTCTTCTCCCCTTCTTACCGTGCGCCAACCAGCCTCAAGAAGGAGCACCAGCCGGCCATCCTTTTGTGGTTAGTCTTCCGACTTCTCTCTTGGTTTTTCTTGTCGCGTTCTCGGAGAATCTAGTAGTTCTCGAGAACACGAAACTCGTGGCTATGAAGTCATCCCGAAGATACTCGATGTGGACGCGAATAGAGGCGGAGCTTCCAAGGGACGCTTACGGTTGGATCTCGTCCCTTCCTTCGAGTTACGCGAGGTAATATGTAAATTAGTTTATGTTTCTGCAAAAATTTTAAATATATGATCATGTCTACACAAGATAAAATTGCATGCTTAGATGTGTGGTTAAATGATTTAGAGAAATTATTTATGCTAAACCTTCAGCTGCACATAATTAATTTTAAAATTACGAACCTGCATCCATGTCAACATGGACCCGGACCCAACAATAATAACATAGTAATATGAAATTCACGAGGAAGAGGTACATTGCTCCTTCAGTTTTGTTGCATGTTACGCCTTCTAAACTGTTAAACGCATCTTGCAATGCCTGCATTAAACAAACAATGAGAATAAATCTTGAGAGACTTAATGTCAACAAGGAACCAGTAGACTAGTGCTGGTTTGTTATGGAAGTGTTCTTCTGGTGCCAATATCACTCAGGGCTTAAGTTCCGAAGAGGAAAACAATCTATATAGGTGTGCCAACACATTGCAAAAAAATCTAGTGAATGGTTTGTTGAGGCAATCGGCCCTTTAAATGATTGGAAGATCATGGTTTTGATGTGTGGGCGAATAAGTTTAAAGTTAGAGTGCTATGTTGTATTTGATTTGTGTGATTGAGTTTGCAGGACTTGGAAGATCACACTTGGTGGACCTATCCGAGGGACGAGAGCCGAGGGAGGAGAGCTCCAAGGGTAAGCCGGGAAGTGGACCTCAAAGGGCACACGTGAAGGGTGGCATGGAGGCAAGCCAAGGGAAGGCTTGTGTGCGCATCCGAGGGACAATAGCCAGAGGAAGAGGACTTCAAGGGGCGAGCCAAGGGAGCAGACCTGAAGGCATACGCGAAGGAGAAGGTTTGAAGTGGCTTGAACTGAGCTGGGAGGCAGGGCAGTCGACTGGCCCGAAGGCAGTCGATTGCCAAAACCCACAGAGAGTTTGCAGCCTTGGACCAGTCGACTGGCCTTGGGGCAGTCGACTGGTACACCCCAAAAACTAGCCGTTGGCTAGCTGTTTGCTAGCCGTTGGCTAGCCGTTGGCTAGCCGTTGCCCGGCATTTAATGCCGGGCCAGTCGACTGCCCTTGGGGCAGTCGACTGGTGGGCGTCTGGACAGACTGCGAATCTGTCCTTTTCACCTATAAAAGGTGGCCTCGTTACACGTGTCTGTACCGTTCCATACAGTAACGAAGTGCTGCCGAATTGTAAAGTGATTCCTTGCTTCCTTCATCTCAATTTTACATCTGTAAAGAGGAAGCTCTTGCTGTGAAGGTTTCTCCACCTAAAGGAGACTTTTCTATAGTGAAAAGTGGTGCTCGCGGCGTGGATCCTTGGACTAGTCACCCATCTGGGTGGATACCAAGTAACTGAAAGTGTTAGCATTGTTATTTGTCTTTTGCATATTATTTCCGCTGCGCTAACATCTGTGTAGAGTTCAACGATCCGAAAAAGTGCATTCACCCCCCCTCTGCATGCCACATCGATCCTTCAGTTGGTATCAGAGCCGGTGCGTTTTGGAAGATCTAACAATCAACCAGAACATCTGAAATGGCGTTTCAAGAGGGATACTCCACCGCACGACCTCCGTTCTTCGACGGCAACGACTTCGCGTACTGGAAAGGTAGAATGCAATACTATCTTATGAATGACATCGAGTCTTGGATAAGTGTTGCAGATGGTTTCGAGGCGCCCGTCGATGAAAGAGGAGATCCTACTCCTATGAGAACATGGTCAAAAGAAGTGATGAAAAGGGCGCAGTCAAATGCCAAGGCCACCACTACACTGCAGTGCGGGCTCTCGAAGGAGCAACTGAACAAAGTGGGGCCGTTCAAGAGCGCCAAAGAGCTATGGGACAGGTTGATCGAACTGAACGATGGGTCAAACGAGTCCAGACGAGCCAAGAAGGACTTGTTGGTGGCCCAACTGCAATCACTCTCCATGAAGAGCAACGAAACAGTCAGTCAGCTGCATGGAAGGGTAAAGGAAGTGATCAACGAGCTCCATGTAATTGGAGAGAAAATCGAAAACTGGGACATGGTCAGGTATGTCTTACAAGCCTTCCCAAGGACCACTCTGTGGGCATCCATGGTTGATGCTTACAAGGTATCAAGGGATTTATCCTTAGTAAAATTATACGATTTATTTTGTGAATTTGAACTGCACGAGCAAGCTAATATTTCGGCAAAAGAGAAAGGTATTGCGTTTGTTGCAGAGAAAGAGAAGAGGAGGAGAAAGGAGAAGAAGAAGGTGATCTACTCATCATCCTCGGACTCGGAGGAGTCAAGCGCCTCCATGGACAGTGACCAAGAGGCCTTTATGGTAAGGAAGTTTCGTAAGGCATTTAAAAATTTTTCTAACAAATCATATGCTAGGAAAGGGACCAAAGGTAAGGGTAAGGCCAAGGAGATCATATGCTACAACTGTCACCAAGAGGGACATATGAAGAATGAATGTCCCCAGTTGAAGAAGAGGGAGGACAAGAACGAAGAAAAGGAGAAGAGTGACAAGAAAAAGTCAAAGGGAAAGGAGAAGAGTGCCACAAACCTCAAGGCGACCTGGGACGATCCCTCATCCTCAGAGCAAGAAGAAGAGCAAGTCTCCCACTTCGCTCTTATGGCACAAGATGGTTCAGATTCTTCAGACGATGAACGGAGTTCAAGTAGTGAAGATGAGAGCTCCTCCACCTCATCATCATCAGAGTCAGAGGCTTCGGTAAGTGAGGTATACCACTTACCCTCTTCTACTTTAGTGAAAATCATTACTAGCACTAACATGGACTTAGCTAAGGCTAGAAGCAAAATTAAGGATCTTAAGGAAGAAATTGTCATGCTTAGAGTAGAAGCTATTAAACTTAAGGATTTGCATTCTAGCTCTACCTCTTCACATGTCTCACATACTGAAAATGAAAATAAGGAATTAAGGAAACAAGTAGATGACCTCACAAAAGCACTCAGAAAATTTCAAGTAGGATCAAGCAACCTTGACATGATTATCAACAGTCAAAGGGTTGTATACAACAAGGCCGGATTAGGTTATAGGCCCAAGACCAAGGAAGTAGCTTTTGTTTCACTTATCGGTAGGATTGGTGCAACTAGGAGATTAGAGGCTAGGGGAAACACCAAGAAGGCATGGGTGCCTAAGAAATTTTTAAATGATGCTTATGGATCTAAGATATGGGTACCAAAAGAATATGTTTTCCATGTTGTCTAGGTAAAGGTGAAGGAGGCCCCAACCTTGTGGATAGTAGATAGTGGATGCTCAAGACACATGACTGGGGATGTGAGCAAGTTCACCACTATTAGCTACCTAAGAGAAGGAACGGTCTCATTTGGGAACAGTGGAAAGTTAAGGATCATTGGTAGGGGCACAATTGAGGTATCTCCCACTATTTCAATTCATAAAGTACTCTTGATTAAGGATATGAAGTTCAACTTATTGAGTGTAAGTTAATTATGTGATGTCGGGTTTAGAGTAGAATTTCATGCTAAGAAATGTGTAATAAAATAATGTGAATCAAACACTATCATATTAGAAGGGTTTAGAGAAGCAAACTTATATTATCTTGATCTATCTTATGCTACTAACAATGTTGTTAAGTGTCTCATGTCCAAAGAAGAGGAAGGGTGGTTATGGCACCGGAGACTTGGACACGTCAACATGAGGAACATTGCAAAAGTGGCTAAGGAAGAATTGGTGAAGGGGCTTCCAATGATCAAATACGAAAAGAACAAGTTGTGTGATGCATGCCAAGAGGGTAAGCAATCCAAAGCATCACACAAAGGTAAAACTTTAATTACCACTACCTTGCCTCTAGAACTCTTACATATAGACTTGTTTGATTGCCATAGCACTCCATCACTTGTAGGGAGTAAGTATTGCTTAGTAATAGTAGATGACTTTTCAAGGTTTACTTGGGTCTATTTCTTGAAACATAAGGATGATACCCTAGACACATTTATAGGATTTGGTAAAAGGGTAGAAAATGAAAAGAACATCAAAATAAACCGAATTAGGAGTGACCATGGTGGGGAGTTCCAAAACGCTAATTTCACACAATTTTGTGTGGAAAATGGGTACAAGCATGAGTTTTCATGCCCTAGGACTCCTCAACAAAATGGGGTAGTTGAGAGGAAGAATCGAGCCCTACAAGAAGTCGCTAGGACTATGCTTAATGCATACTCTCTTCCTAGCTACCTTTGGGCCGAAGCGGTTAACACCGCTTGCTATATTCAAAACCGGGTGTTAGTACATAGGTTTTTAGGAAAAACACCCTTTGAACTTTGGAATGGAAGGGTACCCCAAGTCCACTATTTTAGAGTCTTCGGATGTAAAGTTTACATCTTAAACACCAAAGATGACCTAAGAAAATTTGAGTCAAAAGTCGATGAAGGAATCTTAGTAGGGTATTCATTAACTAGTAGGGGTTATAGAGTGTACAACAAGAGGACAAAGGTGATTGAGGAGTCCTCAAATGTCAAATTTGATGAAACCACTAGTAATTACCCTAGAAAGGCTTCTATTGATAAGGATATAGAAGAAGTCCAACCCCTTGCCCAAAGACTTCAAGACCTACATTTGGAGGGCAATGATCAAGGGGGAGTAAGAAACATACTAGAGGATGAGGAAGAAGGATTAAATGAACCCACAACCTCTAGACCCTTGAGACATCACCATGATCATCCCATTGACCAAATTGTAGGTGATGTCACTCAAGGAGTGAGGACTAGGTCATACTTTAGGGATCAAACTAGTCAAATAGCTCTAATCTCCCAATTAGAACCCAAGACCATTGATGAAGCATTGGGGGATGTTGATTGGGTCTTGGCCATGCAAGAAGAGCTAAACCAATTTGAGAGAAGTGAAGTATGGGACCTAGTTCCTAGACCCACTGATTGTACCATTGTGACCACTAGATGGGTTTTTAGGAACAAATTAGATGACCAAGGTAAAATCACTAGGAACAAGGCTAGATTGGTAGCTAGGGGGTTTAACCAAGTTGAGGGATTAGATTATGATGAGACCTATGCCCCCGTAGCTAGATTAGAATCAATTAGAATTCTATTAGCCTATGCCGCTCACATGGGTTTCACACTTCATCAAATGGATGTGAAGTCGGCATTCTTAAATGGGATCATTAAGGAAGTGGTTTATGTAGAACAACCCCCCGGGTTTGAGGACCCTAACTTTCCAAGACATGTGTTCAAATTAAGAAAAGCCTTGTATGGATTGAAACAAGCCCCCCGGGCTTGGTATGAGAGGCTTTCTTCATTTTTGGTGTCTAAGGGGTTTAGAAGAAGAACAATTGACCCTACATTATTTCTAAAATCTAAGGATAAGGACATATTTGTTGCCCAAGTCTATGTAGACGATATCATCTTTGGGTCAACAAATAATGACTTCTTACAAGAATTCATCAAGTGTATGGAAGATGAATTTGAGATGAGTCTTGTAGGAGAGTTAACCTTTTTCTTAGGCCTTCAAGTTAAGCAAACAAATGAAGGTACACATGTGTTTTAAACCAAATATGCTAAGGAGATGCTAAAGAAATTTGGTTTAGAACATGCTAAGGAAGCATCTACACCCATAGGAACCAATGTGAAAATGGATAGTGATCTTGAAGGCAAAATGGTAGACTCTAAACAATATAGGAGCATGATTGGTAGCCTCCTATACCTAACCGCTAGTAGACCCGACATACTTTTTACGGTAGGTATGTGTGCTAGGTACCAATCTTCTGCAAAAGAGTCCCATTTAATTGTATTCAAAAGGATCCTAAGGTATGTGAAAGGAACCCTAAATGTCGGACTTTGGTATCCTAGAACCCCAAATATTGACCTAATTGGATACACCGACTCGGACTATGCGGGTTGCAAGTTAGATAGGAAGAGTACAAGTGGAGGGTGTCAATTTCTTGGGTCCTCATTAGTTAGTTGGAGTAGTAGGAAACAACCATGCGTTGCCCTATCAACAACGGAAGCAGAATATGTGGCAATGGGTGGATGCGTTTCCCAACTCCTTTGGATCATGCACACCTTAGAGGACTATGAGCTACATTACACCAAGGTCAAAGTCTTGTGTGATAATGTAAGCACGATCAACCTAACTAAAAATCCGGTTCATCATTCCAGAACAAAGCACATTGAAGTGAAACATCACTTCATTAGAGACCATGTGGCAAGGGGAGACATAGAATTACACTATGTTGAATCAAAGTCGAACCTAGCCGACATTTTTACCAAGCCTCTCCCCGAATCGGAGTTTACATCCTTAAGAAGAGGCCTTGGAATGTGTTTTGTGGAATTATAGAATGAACTTGGACACATTAGCTTTGACAAAGGGTGTTTGATCCATTAGGGTGATACATTTGGCTCACTTGTTCTTATGGCACATTGTTGAACCATTCAAAGTATCAAAATATCAAAACTAGACCAATTATGGGGGAGGCAAGTGTTTAATCAATGGACACTTTGCCAAAGATCATAGTTGGACATTTTAAACCTTTGAAAATCATTTTATGTTTTACATATTCTGCCGTGCCTTTAAAAGTCACATATTTGCAAAATTGGTTTCAAAGGTTGATACAAAATGTAGTGTTTTTTAAAAGTTTTGAGTTTTTATCAAAAGACGTGCATGGTTGAAATTTTATATGGTTTATTATTTTTCCCTGATAGAGTATAACATTTCAAACATGTACGCAAAATTTTACAATTTTTGGAATTTTCTGGGAGGTTCTGAATTTCGGCAGAAAATCTGTAAATTCAGACTGATAGCGTATCAGTCGACTGCCCTATGGGCAGTCGACTGGTACAGCTATTTTCAACTGCTGTAAGAAAATTCAGAAATCCATAAAACTTACACTTGATGCCACAAGGATTGATTGCTTGAGGCAATCGTTTTGATGGTGTCAAAGGGGGAGAATGGGTAGTTTAAGTTAGACTCGTGACTTAAAATGGGTAGTTTTAGGTATTTTTGTCTAACTTAGACCTTGAAAGGTTAAAACCTGAAAAGAAATGGATTAAGGGGGAGGTACCTCTTAGGTTCGGATATGTCTTACATTCTTATTGATGTTGTTAAGTGGAAACATAACCTGGAATATGATTAGAATTGAAACTGTGGAGAGGACATAGGTTAAGGGGGAGGTTACCTCTTAGGTTTATTATGTCTCATAATGTTTCAATTGCTATCTTTTGCCATTACTATTGTTGGTGCAGAATGCACCGAAGTCAAACCTGAGTTTTGATAATGACAATATAGGTCAAAAGTTAAGTCTTACTTGTTTTCTAACAAGTTACTCAAGTGTGCAGGAAAAGCCCTAGCGAAGGACTGCTAGGCACTGGCGAAGGATTGCTAGGGTAAAAAGACCTAGCGAAGGGCTGCTTGGCACTGGCGAAGGATTGCCAGGGTAAAAAGACCTAGCGAAGGAATGCTAGGCACCTGGCGAAGGAATGCCAGGGTAAAAAGCCCTAGCGAAGGACTGCTAGGCACCGGGCGAAAGACAGCTCGGCATCCAAGCCCTGGCAAAGGACCGCCAGGCAAAAGTCCAACCAAAGGAGCGGTTGGCATCAGGTAAATTCTCCCGAGAGGAGTAGGTGAGGACGCGTTCCCCGTCGAGGGAACAGTAGGCGTCGGTTCGACCTAGGGCTCCATTTCGGAGACCAAAGTCAGAACCAAGACAGCTAAGGCTGTATAAATTGATGCTTTATTTTGTTTTCGGACTAACCCTGGATGCAGGACCAAAGGAACGTGTGTCTGCAGCTCAGAGAGCCTCAAAGGAGTGAGGCAGCAGCTGAGTAGGGCGCCCTAAGTGTCTAGGGCACCTCCAAGGTGAACAAGAAACAAGTAAGGCAAAAAGGAGTTCGGCTAACCACTGGCCGAGGCGCCCTCTGCATCCAGGGCGCCTTCAGCAGCCAGGGCGCCCTGAGCGTCCAGGGCGCCTTCAGGTGCCAAGGCGCTTCGCGCCTTTGCCAGCGAGGCCGATCAACTCCATCCAGTCGAGAAGACCACGTCAACCAAGGCGCCCTCAGCGACCAGGGCACCCCAGAGGTCAAACCTCATCCCTATTCAGGCGGGATAAAGCTTGACCGAGCGAAGGGCGGATCGGCTGACACGTGGCAGGGCGCCCCCGACGACCAGGGCGCCCTAGGTGCTATAAATAGCACCCCTCGACCCCAAGCTTGAAGACAACTTCGTACCAAAGCTTCCACGCTCTTCTGTGCTCACGCCTTGTTCCGGAAACTGCCCAACTCGAGCGACGACGCCCTGCTGCTCCGGAAAGTCAACCTACAACCGGACGTCGGTAAAAGAAGAGATTTTTATATTAAAAGTTTATAGTGTTATACTTGTAAATCTCTTTTTGTTAACTGATATTGCGTTCATATAGAATTGCCCAAAGTAAACGATCAACGATCGTGGGCCTTGGAGTAGGAGTCGACCTAGGCTCCGAACCAAGTAAAAAATACTGTGTTCGCGTGTTTTGTTTCTTTCCGCTGTGCAAATTGCTCTCTCCATAAATTCGAAAAGTTTTGTCGATATTCACCCCCCTCTATCGACTCTATCGATCCAACAAGTGGTATCAGAGCGGGGAAGTTCAAACTTGGTGCAACCACCAGTTTGAAAATTTCTTTTCGGATTTTCATTATTGTTTTCGATTTTTTTTTATTTTTTTTGTTCGAATCTTTTTCGTTAATCGAGGTTGGTGCAACACCCCTCGATATTGTATTTCTCTTATCCAGCACTACTAATCCAAGACCTAGTCTTGGAAAACTTGTTTTTCTATTCGTTTTTCTGTTACAGATTAAAATGGTCATGCAAGAGGGATTCAGCACCGCCAGACCTCCACTTTTCAGTGGAGAAGACTTTTCTTACTGGAAAAGTCGTATGGAGGTCCACCTGAAAACTCAGGTGGATATGTGGATCATCATCCAGTCCGGTCTGGAGATCCCCCGAAACGTCGAAGGGCAACCACAAAGCTACTCCGAATGGGACAACTCCCTTAAACGCAAGATAGAAGACAACGCAAAAGCAACACAAACCCTACAAGGCGGGCTGACAAAGGAAGAGCTGAACCGCGTGGGCCCTTTCAACAGTGCAAAGGAGCTATGGACAAAACTGATCGAGCTGCACGAAGGGACTTCAGATACTCGGATCAGTAAGAGGGATCTGCTACTAAACAAACTCTACACCATCAAGATGGCCGACAATGAAACAGCAGCCCAGCTCCACGCACGAATCCAAGAGGTAATGAACAGTCTTCACACAATAGGTCACAAGGTTGAAAACCGTGACCTAATAAGGTATGCTCTAAACGCCTTCCCTAGAAACACCTTGTGGGCATCTATGGTAGATGCATACAAGGTCTCTAGGGATCTTTCAAAAATAAAATTAGACGAGTTGTTTTCCGAACTTGAACTGCACGAACAAACTAACACCAAAGTGGTCGAGAAAGGTATTGCTTTTCTTGCAGGCAAGACTGGAAGAACAACAAAGAAGAAGTCTGAACCTGAACCGGAGTCTAACTCAGACTCAGATTCAGAAGAAGAAGAAGGAGAACAAACTAAGCTGGTCCGACTCGCTCGAAGCTACTACAAGGAGCTGAAGAACCGAACCAATAAACGGAAAACCGGCCGAAGAAAGGACGAACCAGCTGAACCCACAAATAAGCCCAATGTAACCTGCTACAAGTGCAAGAAAAAGGGCCACTACAAGTCAGAGTGCCCTAACCTAAAGGAGACTAAAAAGATGAGAAGAAAGAAGGCGCTGCAAGCAAGCTGGGATAAATCTTCCTCAGAAGAAGAAGAAGAAGAGGCACCCCAGTCCAATCTCCTAGCTCTGACGGCCTCAGATAAAGTTGAGACTGAGTCAAAAACAGAACAAGAGGACGACGAGCTAACCTTCACAGAAGACGGAGAAATTAAGGTAATCGGTTTTAATAGATGTTAGTTAATTGAATTAATTTCGTTTCTTTCTCGAGATTTGGCAAAAGCCAAACTCCGAGTCGAATCCCTCCGACAGGAAGTAAAACTCCTGAAAGAGGGAGCTGACTCTAAACCCTTAACCGAGAAGGTTCAGGAAGGAACTCCTACTCAAGTTGAAAAACTTGAAAAGGAAAACTCCTCCCTGAAAACTCAGGTTAAGGATCTTAGATCAACATTAGAACGATTTACATCTGGTTCCAAAGGTCTTGACATGATCCTTGGAAAACAGAAATCAGTTCTAAATCGATCCGGATTGGGCTATAGAACCAAATCTCGGCAAAGATCATACTTTGCTGTACTGAATCAGTCCAGAGGAAAAATTCAGGCATGGGTACCTAAACTGTGCCTGATCCAACCAACTGGATCAAATCAGTATTGGATCCCCAAGGACAAGATTCACATCTTGCCCAACCATCACCGTGGCTTTAGTCCAGGGGGAGCCAAACTGAAAACTATTTTCATTATTAGATAAACTTGTTATTCTTGATTTAAATTGCTTGATTGATTGGTTATTTAATTTTCTGCAATATACCATGCTTAGACTTAGGCTAGCTTAAGGACTAAACAAACTTAGCTGAAGTTTGACAATATAGTATTGGTTGGAGGTGAGATGATAGTACGTTAGGGAAGCCAATTTGGCGGAACTAGCCGAAGCTACCGATCCAAGACCCAAACTAGTTAGACCAGAAATTTTCCAAAAATAATTTTGAAAATGAAATTTCATTAAAAGGCTTTGTTAAGGAAAGGGTGGATGATCCCATAAGGCTACGGCCAAAGAAGGCCTAGTGCCTCGCCAAGACCTGGAAGCCAATTTCTGAAATTCAAATTCAAATTTTTTTTTGTCAAATTCGAATCTAACACAAAATTTCAGTTATTTATAGATTTGAACATCACTTCAAAAATTTCAAAATTAAGTTTTCAAAATTTAATTGTTTTCAAAATTAATCAAAATTTTTCAAAATAACATGAAAACCTGTCTCACAAAACCTATAAGGTTAACGTGATTGAAAACCCTAGATTTGGGTGAGACAGTAAAATTAAGACTCAATTATGATTCCTTTAATACCTGTGTTGTAGTAAAATTCTATATCTCAAACCACGGTCAATATAGTCAAACCACGGTCAATATAGTCAAACCACGGTCAATATAGTCAAACCACGATCAACAGAGTCAAACCATGGTCAATATAGTCAAACCAGGTCAAATCTGGTCAAATGCACTTCCTTAGAGTCAAAAGCTAGTCCTTAGGGCACCCAAACCCGTGTGGGCGCCCCAAGGCTGGTCAAAAAGCTCCTCTGCCACTGCACGCTGACTAAGGCGCCCTGGAGCTTCAAGACGCCTTCGTATACCCCTTCATTGGTCAAAAGCTGCCAAAAGGCAGCTGCAGCTCTGTTTAGGGCGCCCTCCTCAGGCGGGGCGCCCTCCCACAGTCCTTCAACTGCAGAAAGCTGTCGAAAAGTGATCACAGGCCTGGTCAAGGCGCCCTCACCGGTCAGGGCGCCCTCGCCAGTCAGGGCGCCCTCTCGAGAAAGGGCACCCAAAACTGCCTATAAAAAGGGGCTGCCTTCCCCTTCTTCTCTTCACACTCAAAACACTTCTTGTAGCGACCCGCCTTCTCTACCTTCAGACGGATCGTTACTTTTCTCTACTTCTCTACTTTTGATACATGACTAAAAATGCGGAAATCTTTTTTTTTTCTTTTTAAATTCATCTAACAATCATATTCTAACTTAAGTAGTCATGTATGATACCATGTCACACTTCCTTTCTCAAAAACTCGCAAAATGGCACTTATTGAAACCTGTCTCACCCAACTGAACTTTCGGGTATCAGTCGACTGATACTGTATCAGTCGACTGATAGGCCTGAAATCAAAATTTCAGGTTTCGGCAGTTGCTTCAACTCTCCACCAAACCTATACTTTCGAGCCATATAGAATCATGACACCATTTCTATACTCTATGTCAGTTTTCTAAACAATTTAGCCAATCAAAACGAATCCATAAACTTGAAATTAGGACTTTTGCGGAAGAAAATAAACTATTCAAGTTATATAAACTTTAACACTAAAGTTTGTACCAATCTTGACTTCTATACATTCATAACACCAAATACATGTTCTATGACCTTGCTAAAGCATTATGAAATGTGAATGCAACTTTTCTAAACATATTTAAGCAATGAAACTTAATTCAAAGAAGAAATTGATACTATCTTGGCACATGCATCTATTTCTCTAACAAAGTATCAATATCTCCAACTACTCACATTTCTACTCATCCAATGCAATCATAAGAATATATAGGCTAAAAGAAATGACATGGAATCTTTACTCTAAGAAATTGAGTATGTAAAACTATCCAAAACTCAAATGTACGCTAAACTCCATAAAGCAAGAACTTGAAATTTGAATAAGCTTAAACATTGCAATTCAAATAACTAAATTGTCTCGTCTCAAAGATCTCTCCATAATCAGCCACCACACACACTCTACTCAGCACCGCCTCGTCGTCTTCCTTCAGAATTGCTTGCCTTTACCTTTATCTGCAATAAGAGGAAATGCAACTAGTAAGCAAAAAGCTTAGTAAGTACTATCTAGCTCACAAAATCTCGAAATGTGCAAACATGCTTCTAGATCAAACTGAAAATCATATGAGATACTAATATGCCTGAAAGAAAACTAAGAACATGTATAACTCAAAACATGCATACTCAAGCAATAATAAATCTCAATTTACTTTTCTTGGCTCAACTTGAAACTTTAGCTATTCTTTAACTTTTGAAAACTTTCTTAAACTTTCGAAACTTTGCTAAAGCATATACTTGAAAATAATAATCACTTGGATCCACTGAAGACGTAAGTACCATCTGATATGCGCGTTCCCTAAAAGGTTGGGGTAGCGAGCCACCAATCCTAATAGAGCAGACCTTGGTCTACCAGGGCCAAGACCTTGGAATTGGACACCTGGATTTCTTTAACGACGCCCTTGGACGCCGGGTACTGGCCTTATAAAATAAAATAGCTTTTCTTTCTTTTCTTTCTTATCTGTAAATGCCTTGGCATTTTCTGGAGCACCTTGCGTGCTAAAATCCCTAAGTCTTGACTTTTGGGGATTTCTTAAGGCCTTGGCCTTTTCTTTTCTTATCTTTATCTTTTCTTTTCTTTTCTCATAGCTTTTCTTGGACCCTAAACTCACATAGGGTATTAATCAACATATATAAGCATATAATGAACTAAGATCACATGCAAAAACTCAAACAAAAAGGAAATATCTCTTTTAAAAACTTTTAAAGGAAATTCTCGCGGAAAAACCGCCTCTTACTGCAGGTGAGCAGTACTTACATTGATATCTTGGACTTACAACCAAGATTAACGTCTAGGCTCGGAGAAACTTGAGATCTCGGAGAATTCTTCACGTCTACGCGTTCCTCTCGCCGCGGGGATCCCGAATATAGAATTATCTCTTGGAGAAGAGCCTTGACCGGCCCCCTAGAGCTTGGTGTAGTTTCGCCCAGAAGAGGAGGGGTCGGCGTGAGGGTTTGGAGAGGAGAGAAAATAAAACTTCTCTCTTTAATTACCTATTTATACTTATGGGGCGGATTAACCTAACTACACCTTAAATATAGGTCTCTCCATCCTTTTCTGTGCTTGATACCCTAGCCCAGCTGGTCGCGCGCGTTTCTGGTTTCGTGCTGGTCGCGGGTTCGATCCACCAGCTGCACTTAATTGGTTTTCCCATTTATACTTATGGGGGCAAATCGACCTAACTACCCCTTAAATATAGGTCTCTCCTTCCTTTTCTGTGCTTGATACCCTAGCCCGGCTGGTTGCGCGCGCGGGCTGTTTCATGGTGATCGCGGCTTCAATCCACCGGCTGCCCTTAAACATTTTTATTATTTTTCTTTTTTATTTTTCTTTTTCTTTTTCCAAAAATACCAAACGGACTCGGAAAATTCCATAAAAATACTCTAAAAATTCCTAAAAATATCTAGAATATTTCTAAACCATTTCTAAATAATTCTAAGGACTTTAAGTACTAAAAATGGAAATTTTGGGGCGTTACAATCCCCCATACCTTATAAAAAGTTTGTCCTCGAACTTAGAATAATTCTGGATATCTCTCTCTCATGCTGTCCTCACGTTCCCAAGTAGCCTCTTCATGCTTTTGATTCTTCCAGATGACCTTCACTAGTGGCACTTCTTTGTTTCTTAATCTTTTAACTGCCTTGTCCACTATCTGTGTCGGTCTGCTCTCATAGCTAAGATCCTCTTGGATCTGTACTGACTGGGGCTGAATCACTTGGCTAGGGTCGTGAATACACTTCTTTAGCATAGAGACATGAAATGTACTATGGATAGCTGACATATCCTCTGGTAAGTCCAACTCATATGCTACCTTACCAACCCTCTTTATGATCTTGTAGGGTCCTATGTAGCGAGGACTTAGCTTACCCTTTTTACCAAATCTCATCACTCCCTTCATAGGAGCGACCTTGAGAAATACTGAATCTCCAACTTGGAACTCAAGTGGCCTACGGCGTGTGTCAGCATAACTTTTCTGTCTACTCTGGGCAGTCTCAATCCTCTGGCGGATCGTCTGGATAGCCTGAGTGGTCTCATCTATAAGCTCAGTCTGGCTGTCTAGTCCTGACTCCATCTCTTTCTTCTCACCAGCTTCTTGCCAACATATGGGTGATCTACATTTCCTGCCATATAATGCCTCATAAGGTGGCATCCTGATGGTGGCCTGATAGCTATTGTTGTAGGCAAACCCAGCTAAGCACAGAAATTTGCACCAACTACCTTTAAAGTCCAACGCACAAGCCCTGAGCATGTCTTCTAAAATCTGATTTACTCTCTCTGTTTGTCCATCTGTCTGGGGATGGAAAGCTGTGCTGAACTGAAGTCTGGTGCCTAGGGCGTCTTGAACACACCTCCAAAAATGGGAGATGAACCGCCCATCTCTGTCAGAAACGATCGACTTTGGAACTCCGTGAAGCCTGATCACTTCTTTCACGTACAGCTGTGCTAACCGCTCTACTGAATGCGATAACTTGATGGCTACGAAGTGGACAGACTTGGTCAATCTATCCACTATCACCTATATTGCATCGTGTCCATGGGTGGTCCTTGGGAGACCTGTGATAAAGTCCATGGATATCTCTTCCCACTTCCACTCTGGAATGGGAAGTGGCTGTAGAACTCCTCCTGGTCTCTGGTGTTCCGCCTTGACTCTCTGGCAGGTCAAGCAGGTACTGATATATCTGGCCACGTCTCGCTTGAGTCCAGACCACCAGAACCTTTTCTTTAAATCTTGGTACATCTTGGTAGAACCAGGATGCATAGAGTACGGGGTACTGTGGGCTTCTTCAAAATATTCTTTCTTAGTTCCTCATCATTGGGGACGCAAAGGCGGTCTCCAAATAGAGGATGCCACTATCTGATACTCGAAACTCTGAATTTTCTGCCTCTTGGATCTCCTGCTTGATCTTCTGGATCTCTGGGTCTTGACTTGCTTTCTTGTATATCCACAAGCAGGGTTGACTCTAGAGTCAATGCAGAAAGTTGCCCAATTATTACCTCGACTCCAAAATCTTTATTTCTTTCTGAAGTGGTAGAGACAGTGATGATAGGGACATCAGTGTGGCACAGGATTTTCTGCTCAGTGCATCTGCCACTTTATTAGCTTTACCTGGGTGGTAGAGGATTTCACAGTCATAATCTTTGACCAACTCTAGCCACCTGCGCTGCCTCATATTCAGTCCTTCTGAGTGAAGAAGTACTTCAAACTCTGATGGTCTGTGAAGATTCTGCACTGCACTCCATACAGGTAGTGTCTCCAGAGCTTCAGTGCGAAAACCACAGCTGCTAGCTCAAGGTCGTGGGTAGGGTAATTCTTCTCATAGTCCTTGAGCTGTCTGGAGGCATATGCTATTACTTTACCGTCTTGTATGAGGACAGCTCCAAGGCCCATCTTGGATGCATCACTGTAGATGTCAAAGGCCTTGTCACTCTCTGGAACAGTCAGGATGGGAGCACTAGTCAATCTCTTCTTCAGCTCTAGAAAACTGTGCTCGCATCTATCTGACCATTCAAACTTCTTGTTCTTTCTGGTCAAGGCTGTGAGTGGAGAGGCTATTCTGGAAAAAGTCCTCCACAAATTTTCTATAATATCCTGCCAAGCCTAAGAAACTTCTGATTTCACTGGCATTCTTGGGTCTACACCAGTTGCTGACTGCTTCTATCTTGGCTGGATCAACTTGAATGCCTTCTTTGGATACAATGTGACCTAGGAAGGTCACCTGATCTAGCCAAAACTCACACTTTGAGAATTTTGCATAGAGCTTCTCTTGCTGAAGGATTTGCAGCACTATCCTCAAGTGTGTAGCATGGTCCTCTGGAGTCTGTGAGTATATGAGGATATCATCAATAAATACAATGACGAATTTATCGAGATACTCCCTGAAGATGTGATTCATCCGCTCCATGAAGACTGCTGGAGCATTGGTTACTCCAAAAGGCATCACTACAAACTTGTAGTGGTCGTATCTTGTCCTGAAGGCCGTCCTGGGGATGTCACATTCTTTAACCTTTAGTTGATGATACCCAGAACGCAGGTCTATCTTTGAGAACACTGTAGCCCCTTTGAGTTGATCAAATAAATCATCTATTCTAGGAAGGGGGTACTTGTTCTTGATGGTTACCTTGTTCAGAGCTCTGTAGTCTATGCACAGACGCATAGACCCATCCTTCTTCTTGACGAAAAGTACAGGAGCTCCCCAGGGTGAATGACTCGGGCGGATGAAGCCCTTGTCTAGTAGCTCCTGGAGTTGCTCTTGTAATTCCTTCAACTCTGCTGGAGACATACGATATGGGCCTTCGAAATGGGGGTTCCGGGGCCAACTCGATTCAAATTCCATTTCCGTTGGGAGGTAGTCCTGGTAATCTTCTGGGAACACTTCTGGATATTCGCAACTACCCGTACATTCTCCTGCTTGAGTTCTTTCTTTGCTTCTGAGTCCACTATGTGTGCAAGAAAACCAGCACACCCTTGCTCTAGCATCTGGTGGGCTGCCAAGGCTGAGAGAAATTTCTGAGTTTCCTCCTTGGGGCTCCTTGAAATTCGAATGGTGGTTCTCCTTCTGGGCTGAAAACCACCTTCCTTCTACGGCAGTCCACTGAAGCGCTGTACTTACTGAGGAAATCCATGCCCAGTATGATGTCGAAGTCCTGCATCGCAAGGACTATCAGATCGACATATAGCTCTCGGTCTGAAATCTTGATTGGCACAGCCCGGAGCCTCTGGGTGGACTCCATGATTTCCCCTGAAGGGAGAGTTGTCAGGAATCTGGACTCCCAACTCTCTGTAGGCACCTGTAACTTACTAGCAAAAGGTACTGATACGAAAGAATGGGTCGCCCCAGTGTCAAACAGTGTAGTAGCTAAATGCTGAAAAATAACTATTTGACCTGTAACGACCGTGGAGGCGCTGGCAGCTTCTTCCTTCGTGAGGGAAAAGACTCTGGCATTGGTTGGAACTGGTGCTGCTTCCAACCCTCCTGACTGACTGAGGTCCCTCCAGTATAGTAGGCATGTAGTGTAACTGAGGCTTGCCTCCATGCTGTACGGACTGCTGAGGAAGTACCTTAAACTTGTTTGGGCAGTCTCTGGATCTGTGTCCCTCTTGTCCACATGAATAGCATCCAGTTACACCCAAAAGGCATGCTCCTGGATGGTTCCTCCCACACTTAGGACAAGGTGGATACCTAGCTTGCTTGTTCTCTGGTTTCCTTTTGGCTGCCAGGCCACTACTTCCTTTTGTGGTTCTTATTCTTCCAGTTCTTGTTATTTGGCTGAGGCTTCTGTCCTCCTATTGTCTTGTTCTCAGTCAGGACTGGCTTCTGCTGTGCTTGCTGTGCCTTGATGCTATTCAGGTAGTGCTCTGAGATTAGAGCACTACTGACTAACTCCTCGCTGGTCTGGGGTCGGTGCATCCCGCTGTTCACGTTGAGTGCTATCTCCGGGTTCAGCATGCGAAGCATCAGTCTGACTCGCTCCTTCTCTGTGCTGACTAGCTCTGGGCAGAGGCGAGCTAGTCTGTTGAACTTTGCAACTGCTTCTTCCACTGGTAGGCTACCCTGTCTGAACTCCATGAAGTCTCGAAGTGCTTGTTGGTAACCTTCATGTGGAAAAATTCCTCATAGAACTCGTGCTCGAAATCTGCCCAGCTCATCTGATTGACTATCTTCTTACTCTTGACTCGCTCCCACCACATACGAGCATCTCCAGTTAGGCAGAAGGAGGCACATTTGACCTTCTCAACCTCTGGCCAGTCAAGAAGCTCCATCGTGCTCTCTAAAGTCTTGAACCAAGCCTGGGCATCCCAGGGCTCAGTCATGCCTGAGAAACTTTCGGGTTTCAGCCTCTGCCACTGGACGAGGTATGCTTCTTGTCTTCGGTTCACGGCAGGGGTCTCCTGTGTGACGGGTGGAACTTCAGTCACCACTGGAGTTCCCACTCCTGCTGTGGGTGGTGTAGGGGGCACTGGGTGCTGATTCGCCATCAGTGTGGCGATGGTCTTCTGTTGTTCTGTAATCTGGGCTTGCATTTGAGCAATGACTGCCATCAGGTTTGGCTGTTCTGTGCCAGGCTCACTGTTATCTTGAACTGGAGTTCTGTTATTAGCATTAGGAGCTCGGCCTCTTCTTGCCATCTAATAATGCATAAGGAAACAAGAAATCACTACTACATCTCTAGGTATAAACTTGTCTTCTTACTTAGAAATCTGATATCCATTCTAGGGATTAAACATGATTCCGTGATACTAAGGGATTAAACATGCTTCCTTGTTCTATGCACATGTGAGTAGTACTTAAGCATTTCTCTATACTGCAATTAAATAAAGGAGCAATAGAAAAACTAAACTTAAAGCTTTCTTACTTGAAGACGGCAAGGTGATGCTGATGTGTGTGTGATGCTGGAGAATGGGACCTGCTCTGATACCAACTGTAGCGACCCGCCTTCTCTACCTTCAGACGGATCGTTACTTTTCTCTACNCCGCTTTTTTTTTTTGACCACCATAAAGCGGTGTTACGTTAACATACTTAGGGCATGTAGACATCATAACGCAGCGGAAAACTTTAAACTTACACCTACATGCACTTTCTACCATTCCTAGCATCATAACATACTTAGCATCATGTCATACTTAGCATCATGTTATACTTTAGCATTCTGTCATACTTTAGCATCATATCATAGAGTCATAGTCATATTCAAGTACTTAGTAGTAAAGGTAAAGTTCTATCATAAGGCAAGCAAACATATGGTCTCTTGGCCAAGTCACTATCACACACATTCTGCAAAGCCCTCCTGCTGCTTCCTTACTGTTCCTTTGCGTGATCTGCGGTATAAGATAATAAAACTATAAGCACACAGGCTTAGTAAGACTCTTTCCTACTCACTAAAACCGTCCGTCACTTAATCATAAACATATGAAACATTAGCACTCTTAGCGCTTTACTTAGAACATCATCCTTAGCATCACTTAGCATTCATTTGACATGTCATGGACATAGCTTCACCCCATTCATAGCATGGCATAAACATAACCATAAACATTCGGGTATGGCATAATTATTGACATAACATAAACATCGTAAACAATCATAGCATGGCATAATACTTGATATAGACATAAATAAAATCATGGCATAAATCTAATTACAATCATGGCATCCCATACTAGCATGAGCATGAACAAAATAATGGCATTCTAACGTAACATAAACATAATTAAACCATGGCATCCTAAACTAGCATAAAATCATGGCATCCTAAACTAACATAAACATAGATAAAGTCATGGCATCCTAAACTATCATAAACATAAGTAAAGCATGGCATTCTAAACTAGCATAAAATCATGGCATCCTAAACTAACATAAACATAGATAAAATCATGGCATCCTAAACTATCATAAACATAATTAAAGCATGGCATTCTAAACTAGCATCAAATCATGGCATAAACATAAATAACATCATGGCATAAACCTAAATAATATCATGGCATAAGCTTAAATAATATCATGGCATAAACATAAACAAAATCATGGCATAAACATAAATAAAATCATGGCATAAACATAAATAAAATCATGGCATACACATAAATAAAATCATGGCATAAACATAAATAAAATCATGGCATGAACATATCTTCATAACATACTTTTCGTAAACATACTTTTCATAACATAATGCATAGCATAAATGGATGCATGTAGCAACTGTGCATATATATATATAAGGATGCTTAATCTTGAAAACATGCTTTTAAATACTTGAACATAATCATAACATGCATTGGGCCCTGGCTTGTACCACATACATACATCATAAGCGCGCATCCCTAAGTAAATACGAGGTAGCTAGCCTCGACCTACTAGGGTAAGGACAGCATAGTCGGTAGTCCCCGAACCGAGGCGTTCTTAAGGTGCCCATCCCTGTTGCACAGCTTCGGTAGTGCCAGAACCGTGGACAGCATAGTCGGTAGTCCAGAACCGGGGCGTTCTTAAGGTGCCCATCCCTTGGACCCATACATCGGTCCGGTACAAGCCCATTCATAAAGTAAAATACTTTTCATGCTTCATTATTCATAAGACATTCATGGCATCTTTATCATAACATAACTTGTTACGGCTCGGCCCGTCTACCGGCCCATTTACCGGTCCTTATGACCGTCGTACCGTTGACCATCGACCGTGCCGTTTAGCATATTCATTCATTCATCATTCTTTCATCATCATTATGCCTTAAAGGCATCATCATTCATAGCATATTCATTCATTCACCATACTTAACTTTCATTCATCATTTTCATTCTTAGACATGGCATAGGTACACATCATTCATATAGCATGGCATACATTCATAAACATAGCATACATTCATATCATTCATAAGACATGGCATACATACATATCATTCATACATCATGTCATACATACATATCATTCCTAAATCATGGCATATGTCTAAACATTCTATGACCTAACGTATATTTCATGACATATAAGCTATAGGTTTAGTTAACATGGTATTCCTCCACCTTACTTAAGCATACTTCCTAATCACCTATACCCTAGGGTACTCTAGGGTACCCCAAAAATTCCCAAAAATTATATTTACTTACTACACATCATAAGGGAACATTAATCAATATTATCAAGATTTTTGGCATAATTATAGACCCCAAAATCATGGTGGCCGAAACCCACAAACCTAGGGTTCTTGGTTTCCTTTCCTTGTTGTTGGCCGAAACCCATAGGGTCTCTAGGGTACTCCAAAAATTCCCAAAAATTATACTTAACTTCTAAACATCATAAGGGCATATTAAATAACAGTATCATGATTTTTAACATATTTCTAGACATTTAAAACATAGTGGCCGAAACCCTTGAACTTAAGGTTCTGGGTTTTGCTTCTTTCATGTTGGCCGAAACTTTAGGGTGTCCTAGGGTACTCCAAAAATTCCCAAAAATTATACCTAACTTCTAAACATCATAAGGGAACATTAAATAACATTATCATGATTTTTAACATATTTTTAGACCTTTAAAACATGCTGGCCGAAACCCTTGAACTTAAAGTTCTGGGTTTTGCCTCCTTCATGTTGGCCGAAACTCTAGGGTGTCCTAGAGTACTCCAAAAATTCCCAAAAATTTTACTTAACTTCTAAACATCATAAGGGAACACTAAATAACATTATCATAATTTTTAGCATATTTACAGACCTTTAAATCATGCTGGCCGAAATCCATAAACTTAAGGACCTTGGTTTTTCTTTCCTTTCAACATCACATCCAAAAACTAACCCATATATCATGCTAAAAATCATGGAAATCATAGATAACTATTATACCACAGGTGAGGGAGTCTTACCTTAGATTTCTTGATTTTTAGACCTTGGATGGAAAGAAGGAAGAAGACTTGACCACACCTAGCCCTTGGAAACTTGAGAAGACCTTAGATCTTGGAGGATGAGACTTTTTGTGAAGTTTTCTCAAGGGAGAAGTCCTCCTTGAGTGCTCGGCAAGAATGGAGAAGGAAGAGAGAAGCAAATGCAATTGATGGCATGAAGAATGAAACTCCCAAACCCCCTTATTAATCAACCATTAAAGTGGTGAATGAAGTGTTTTCCATGGCCCTTCATCTTCTTCTACCATTTAACAACCATTCACTTCGTTTCCTCACAAGAATTCCTTGCTAGGTGAGTTGGTTAAAGCATTCTTGGTTGTACAAGAGGTCCAAGGTTCAATCCTTGTCCCATGCACCTTTATTTTTATTTTATTTAATCCTTTTTCTTATTTTCAAAAATTTCCCTTTTATTTCGAAAATTCTACAAAAATGACCCATAATTTTGCCAATATTCCTAAATAAAATTCTTTTATATTTATATTAATTTTACCCAATTAATACCCATTTTTGGATCCCATTTAAAGCTCATTAGTACCAAATCTCTTTATTTAAATGGGGAAATTAGACTAATATTTATCCAAAATCATGCTAATATATCCAATTAAATCCTATTTATATTTATACTAACTTTTACCTAAAATCCACCGATAATTATGGTACTAGAAAGGCCCATATAAGGCCCATTAGTACTTAGTTTTCTCAATTTAAATGAGAAAACATGAATTTTCTAGCCCAAAGCTCGTATCAATACTTCTAGATCCTTCAAAAATTATCTAAACATGCTCCATATTTTCATAGAATATTAAGAGAATTTTCCGGGTCGTTACAGATTTATGGCAAAAGGATATCGACAGAAACAAGTAATTTATTATGACGAAACCTCTTCGCCAGTAGCTATGCTTAAATCCATTCGGATGCTCCTGGCCATAGCAGCTCATTATGATTATGAGATATGGCAAATGGATGTGAAAACAACATTCCTTAATGGAAACCTGCTTGAGGATGTATAAATGATACAACCTGAAGGTTTCACATCGGTTGATAAAACCAAAGTATGCAAGCTTCGACGATGCATATATGGACTAATGCAAGCATCCAGGAGCTGGAACATCCATTTTGATGAGACAATCAAAGAGTTTGATTTCTCACAAAATCCTGACGAACCTTGTGTGTACAAGAAGGTTATTGGGAGTGCAGTCATATTCCTAATGTTATATGTCGATGATATATTACTTATAGGAAACGATATATCAGTCTTACAGTCAGTTAAAATTTGGTTGTCCAAAACTTTCTCCATTAAAGACCTGGGAGAAGCAACCTATATCCTTGGGATTAGAATCTATAGAGATAGATCAAAATGATTGCTTGGTCTTTCGCAGTCTATATATAGAGACCGAGTGCTAAAAGGGTTTAGCATGTCAGAATCCAAGAAAGGTTACCTTCCCATCAGGCATGGGAGCAACCTTTCGAAGTCTATGTGTCCGCACATAGAAGACGAGAAGATTTGCATGAATAAGATTCCTTATGCATCCGCGATAGGATCTATCATGTATGCTATGTTATGTACTAGGCCCGATGTATCGTATGCTCTGAGCGTCACAAGCAGATACCAGTCTGATCTAGGAATGGATTATTGGGTGGCTGTCAAGACAATCCTCAAGTACTTAAGAAGAACTAAGGATGTGTTACTAATATATAGAGAAAGTGATATGGTAATACGTGGGTATACAGATGACAGTTTCTAGACATATAAGGATGACTCCAAATCATAGTCTGAATACGTATTTATTTTGAATGGAGGCGCAATAAGTTGGAAGAGTTCCAAGCAAGACACCGTAGTGGATTCTACCACAGAAGGGGAATATATTGCAGCTTCGGAAGTAGCTTCGGAAGCAGTCTGGATCAAGAAGTTCGTCTCAGAACTTGGTGTGGTTCCAACCATTGATGAAGCAATACCGGTTTATTGCGACAACAACGGAGCTATTGCACAAGCAAAGGAACCAAGGTCTCATCAGCGATCCAAACATGTGCTTCGTCGCTATCATCTGATCAGAGAGATTATAAGTACGAATGATATACAAATTGAGAAAATTCCCACTGAAAGGAATTTAGCAGATCCTTTAACAAAGGCCTTGCCTCAAAGCAAGTTTGAGGGTCGTGTTAGAGCCTGTGGTATTGGATACCGTAGCGATTGGCATTAGGCCAAGTGGGAGTTTGTTAGTGATATGAGAAAAGTGTCCTAAGGCAATCGCCTTATGATTGTAATCATTTATTTTAATAAATGAATATTCACTATTTGAGTATACATGTTTATGTATTTGATTGAGATCTTAAACTCATTTACTGAACGTCCGCAATATAATTCACAGCATGAGAGAATTTGTGATGAATTCACAACTAGTGATTATCTCTACATGTGCAATTGTGAACTATTGAAATTGTCCCTAGTCGATGAATTGATAAAAACGGAGACTATCAATTCTGTTGAGACTAGCATGGGTTATTCTCTAATCAGCTGATTCTCACTGGCTGGTGACATTGGGATGTCCGGAGATAAACATGAATGCTAGTTAAGGGAACTAGTTCATTGGAGTGACTGGCTGTAAAACTTCATATGGTAGTCTACATATAGACATGTCAGTGAAGTTCTTACTGCAGCTTAAGTGCGATGTTCCTTTGACTTGCGCTGTTCAAGTCATCTTGGTCATGGAGACTTATACTTTGACATCTTAAGCAAGCATCTCCAAGGAGGTGTGGACCCAGGATGATTGGGTATAAGTCGAAGTGCCCGAAGATGTTTGAACAACCTACAAAGGATTCACCACTCCTTGCGAGGAGATGTATACCCAAGGTCAATCGTCGGATTGTTACTCGAAGCCTCTGGCCAGAGCATGACATGTTCAGAGTATGAATATCTTAGATACATGAGAGTAATTAGAATCCGTAGGACGAGAAAACGTTACTTGGGCTAGGTGTGACGTAGTCAGCCTAGTTGGGACTGACATACATAGACCATGTCCTAAACCATGTGGGTATAAGATGGTGAAGGGAATGGGGCACGATTCATTATAGTTGCTGAAGGGTTTCAGAATTGTTTCTGAGGTCAACCGTTGATCTTTCGATTAATTGGGGATCATGATGTACTACTAGGTGCCACTTATGATCGTTCTATAATTGGTTAATTATAGACGGTCAACATAAATCGAAAGCTTATTTAGTCACACGCACTACGAGTAATCCGAGGAATTTAAAACGAGTTAAAAATTGGATTTTCCAATCAAGAGAGATTAGGTTTGGTTGAGCCAAACGATAAGTCGAATCTGAATTTTTCAGAGACGCATCGGAAGCGTAAAATGGCTATGTCTTTTGAAGACTTAATAGATGAATTAAATGAGTTTAATTCATTGGGGCATGGCCTGTATAGGCCGGCCAAAGAGGGTCCCCACCCTCTTTGCTTGGCCGGCCATAACAAAGGGAGGGAACCAAATTGTTTGGATCAATTTAAAAATAAATCTAGTCGGGTTTGTTTTATTAAATTATGGATGATATAAATTTTTTATATAAACCATGGTTTGGTTTATTTTTCATGAAAATTAAAATGAACTATGGATTGGTTTATTTTATTTTATAAAATCAATAATGGATTGATTTACGATGATAAAGAAATTTATATAAAATTTATTTTTCATTGAAATTAAAATGAACCATGGATTTGCTTATTTTATTTTATAAAATCAATCATGGATTGATTTACCATGATAAATAAATTTATATAATGAAATTTATATAAAGAAATTTATTTTTCATGGAAATTAAAATGAACCATGGATTGGTTTATTTTATTTTATCAATCATGGATTGATTTACCATGAAAAAGAAATTTATATAAAGAAATTTATATAAAGAAATTTATATGATAAATTTCTTATGAAAATTTATTCCATAAGAAAAAAGAGACTTGGTTGATTTTTATCATGAATTAAAATATGATTTTAACCATGATATAAAATCAAGACTTGGCATGATGGAATAAGTTATAGAAAATTTATATGATAAATTTCTTATGAAAATTTATTCCATAAGAAAAAAGAGACTTGGCGGTTGAGAGGCCACTATATTAAGGACCCAAGGCAAGGCTTGGAATTCATTCGAAATAATCAAAGTATTCTTGCTTGGGCTCTCTCCCTCTCCTCCCTTCTTTCTCTTGGCCGACCTCTCCCTTCTTCTCCCTTCTTCTTGCCGTGAGCACAAGGAGAAGCACCGAGGCGACGATGTTCTTCCGTTGGGACGATCTTCCTCTCCGACCATAATCACCTTGGGATTGGGCGCAAGTCATCTTCCTCCTCCTCGCCGGAATTGTGATTCCGGCCAACCTTGGTGGTGAGTTTTTCCGATATGATTACTTCTCTCTTGGTATTCTTGTCGTGTCTTTGGAGGATCTAGTAGTTCTTGTCGACACGAGGCTCGTGGCTTTACGAAGTCATCCCGAAGAAAACTCGGTGTGGACGCGAATAGAGGCGGAGCTTCCAAGGTTCGCTTACGGTTGGATCTCATCCCTTTCTTCGAGTTACGCGAGGTAACAAGTAAATTAGTTTACGTTTCTTCAAAATTTTAAATATATGATCATGTCTATATAACATAAGGTTGCATGCTTAGATGTGTGGTTAAATAATTTAAGAAATTATTTATGCTAAACCTTCCGCTGCACGTAATTAGTTTTAAAATTACGAACTCGCATCCATGTCAACATGCACCCGGTCCCATCAGAATACCTTTGAAGCGTGCCCTTTGCTTATCCCGCTCGTCCAAGGTGCGTCGGATCTCTTGCACGTTCAAGTGTCCGTGCCTCTATTTGTATCCACATGGACACAATCTCTCAACTTCGAAAGAACTACCTTAGTTGTGTTAGCAACTTGAGGTAGCTCGCAGAACACCAAAAACACTACAGTAGGGTTTCGGCCAAAGGAGTAAGATGAGGAAGGGAAGAAGAAAGGGAAGAGGGAGAGGAGAAGAAGACCTATCCAATGTCACAAGACCCTCTTTTATAATCATCCCATGAATATGAAGAGGTTTGTGTCTCTTTGGCTTCCTCCATCAATACCAATAAAGAGCATATTTTTTTATGTGGCTCTTCATCTTTTCCCATGCAAGAAAAGAATCTTTTCATCCAATGAAAAGTGACTTTTTTCTTTCCTCCATGCAAATCCGACCGGGCCTCTCGGGCTCCCGACCAAGTTTCCCGAGTGGCAAGCTCCCGACCCAGTCTGTCGAGCTCCAACCCAGTCTGCCGAGTGCTGACCTGATCCGTCGAGCTCCGACTCGGTCCGCCGAGCTCCGACTCGGCCCGCCAAGCTCCGACTCGGCCCGTCGAGCTCCGACTCGGCCCGCCGAGCTCCGACTCGGCCCGTCGAGCTCCGACTTGGTCTCTCTCGAGTTCCCAACTCGAGTCCCCAAACTTACCTCCCGAGTTCCCAACTCAGGCTCAGGTCTCCCGAGTTCCCAACTCGGGCTCAGATCTCCCGAGTTCCCAACTCGGGCTCAGATCTGCCGATCAACTTTCCCGAAGCATTGTGTCCTTTGTGTGTGACCCAATAGGTTCTCGTGACGTTAGCAATGCGCCTAAACACTTTAGACACATAAACAATGAGCGGCATCTAGCAATACATCACTGCTACCCAAGTAACAAGAAAAAGTCGAGATCCGACTAAACCTCCGTGACTATGATAGTGTACGACCTTGTCCTTCTATCCTTGATATCTAGATTGACTAATGAGGCATAGACCGTGTCATCCTTAATCAATCTTATTTTTATTGATCCCTGAGTAGACTCACTCAAACAAATGAGCTCAATATCTCATATTGACTCATTTGAGCATGGCTATGCGTTTCAGTAGTCCTACTCGATCAAGGGGCCCACAGATATCACTCCCGTCATATGGGAGTGATAGATCCCATCTACATCACTCACATCCCTTAGCATAATTCATTACATACCCAGTGATCACCTTTATAGTCCACCCTGTTACGGGTGACGTTTGACGATATCAAAGTACATAACTCCTTATGTAGAGAAGCGTAGTGACTTCAGGTCTAAGGACTATTCATACTAATAGTTACATGAGAAAGTCTATGACACTCATATGACAATCTATAAAATTTTCTCATGGCGGGTCATTCAGTACACATTCTCCAATGTATACCCATGTGTCAACTTGATATCAAATATCCATAACTTGTGAGCTCAAGTCATCAGTTGACCTACATGCTAGTCTCCATCCATCAATATTGCCCCTGAATAATTGATGCTTGACTAGGAATAATTTAGTGTAGTGTTCTCTACATTATCTCACTATCGATTCAACCAATCGGTATAATGCAGGTAGGAACCTACTATACAAGGACATTATTATACTTAGTTATTCGGCACATAATACAAAGTAAGTATAATAACCAAACATGTCTTTACTAATAATAGAATATGATACAAAATGTCCCTAGTCAATCATCACATAATTGGCTCTAGGGCTCCTACTAACACAGTCGATTGCCCAAATGACAGTCGACTGGTCCGAGACTGCAAACTTTCTGTGGGTTTTGGCAGTCGACTGCCCCAAGGCCAGTCGACTGCCCTGCCTCACAGCTCAGCTCCAGCCACTCCGGACCTTCTCTTTCGCGTGTGCCTTCAGGTCTGCTCCCTTGGCTCGCCCCTTGAAGTCCTCTTCCTCTGGCTATCGTCCCTCGGATGCGCACGCAAGCCTTCCCTTGGCTTGCCTCCATGCCACCCTTCACGTGTGCCCTTGAAGTCCACTTCCCGGCTTGCCCTTGAAGCTCTCCTCCCTCGTCTCTCGTCCCTCGGATATGTCCATCATGTCCGATTCTCCAAGTCCTGCAAACTCAATCACACACATCAAATACAACATAACACTCTAACCTTAAACATATTCAACCACACGCATCAAAACCATGATCTTCCAATCATTTAAGGGTTGATTGCCTCAACAAAGGTTTCATCCTTTATTTTCAAGAGCCTAACCCAGGTAAATCTAGAGTAATCGTCGATGATTACTAAGCAGTACCGATTCCCGCTTAGTGACTTGGCTCCATGTGAATCAAATAGGTCAAGGTGTAGGGGCTCAAGTGTGGTTTGAGTTAAGTCTGATTGGGTTGGTTTATGAGTTGACTTAGTTTGTTTGCCTTGTTTACATGAGTTACAAGTTATATTTTCAAAATTCTTGATTTTTGGTACACCTTTAATTAACCCAAGTTGAGTAATTTTTGAAATTAGTTTGGTATTAGTGTGACCTAATCTCCTATGCCAAAGGTTAGATTCTTCTAATTGAGTCAGAAAACATTTTGGTACTAAGGGTAAATTAATAGTGCAAACATTATTTTTTCTAGTACCCTTAAGTGTTATCTCTTAGTCTTGGAGGTTTCTAATAAGGCAGTTAGAGTTGGTGAAAGTAACTATGTAGTCAGTATCACAGAGTTGGCTAATGCTATGCAAATTGAACTTAAAATTTTCAACCAAGAGTACTTTCTTAATAATAAAATTAGAATTAAGTTCAATGTTACCTGACCGAATTACTTTGAGTGTAGCATTGTTGCCAAATGCTACTGAGCCTAGGTTGTTGAACTTGATTTTGGTGAATTCTAATTTATCCCCAGTCATGTGTCTGGAGCATCCACTATCCAACATCCATTGGTCCAAATCTTTATGTTCCTACACATAAAGTATGTATTGATTTGGATCCATTAGAGGTAAGGATAGATTAAATTGAATTTCACTACCTAGTCTGTCTCACCTACATCTATTGTTATCAAACATGTTAACATTATGGATTTTGTGAGACAGGTTTAAAAGAAATGTTTAAATTTTTGAAAGAAAATTAATTTTGAAAATATTGAATTAATTTTGATAAAAAAATGTTGAGTTAAGATTATTGATTTCGAAAAGTTGTTAAGTCTATGATTTAATTTAAAATTTGTGTTAGATTCAAATTTATCAAGTAGTCAATTGAATTTGATTTTCGATAATTGGCTTCCAGGTCTTTCCGAGGCACAGAGGTATTCTTTAGTCGTAGCCTTATTGGAGCAACAACTCTTTCCTTAACAAAGCCTTTTACTGAAAATTCATTTTCAAATTACTTCTTGAAAAATTTTGGTCTAACTAGTTTAGGCTTTAGATCGGTAGCTTCGGCTAGTTCCTCCCGACTAAACAGACCAAATAGGGTACGTCTTACCTTACTTGACCTATTAGAAAGGTTTCCCTATCGTACTATCATCTCACCTCCACCTAATACTATGTTGTTCAAATTTCAAATAAATCTTTTATCCTTAAACTATTCCTAAGTCTAAGCATACTAATAAGGAAATTGCAGAAAAAATAAACAAGCAAGCAAGCACTTAAATTAAGAGAAAAAAATCATCTAACTATAAATATAGTTATTATATTGGCACCCCCTAGACTGAAGCCTTGATAAGGGTTAGTCAAGATGTGAATCTTGGTCATGGGGATCCAATACTGGTTTGGTCCATCTTGTTTATTTAAACACAGCTTAGGGACCCATGCTTGGACTCGGGTTCTAGGTTGCTTCAATACAGAATAATACAACCATTATCGCGATTTGGTTCAATAGCCTAGTCTTGATCGATTAAGAACAGACTTCTGTTTTACAAGAATCGTGCCAAGACCCTTGGAACCCGAAGTAAATCGTTCTAAGGCAACCCTGAGTTCTTTCACTTGAGTCTTCAAGGAGGAAATCTCTTCCTCAAGTTTTTTAGCTTGAGTTAAGTTTCCTTCTTGAATTCGCTCGGTTAAGGAACTCGAGTTGACTTCCTCTTTCAGGAGTTTTACTTCCTGTCGGAGGGTTTCAACCCGGATGTTGGCTTTTGCCAATTTTCTTGATAACTACAAAATTAGATCATATAACTCAGATTCTGGATAACCTTTTACTGTGATTTGTCCGTCCTCCGAGATTGTGAGTTTTCCGGTGTTGACGTCCTCGTCTGGTTCTGATTCTGTTCTGGAGTCGACGTCTTCCAAGGTGGTCAAGGCGAGTAGGTTCGCGTGCGGGATTTCTTCTTCTTCTTCGGAGGATGACTCGTCCCAGGTGGCTTGAAGAGCCTTCTTCCTCCGTGCCTTCTTGTTTTCCTTTAGGTTGGGGCACTTTGATTTGAAGTGTCCCTTTTTATTACACTCGTAGCAGGTGGCATTGCCCTTGCTCTTCAAGCTTGTCGAAGGTTCCGCTGGATCTTCCTTTCTCCGGCTTGACTTCTTCTTGCTTGTTTGGTGCTTAAGTTCTTTGTAGTAGTCGCGAGCTAGCCAAACCAATTTGGGATGATCCCCTTCACTGTCGTCTGATTCCGAGTCTGAGTCGGACTCGGGTACTGGTTGAAGCTTCTTCTTCGGAGTTTTCCCTTGAGTTTTTCCTACAACAAATGTTATACCCTTCTTGACCAAGGTAGTATTAGTCTGTTCATGTAATTCTAATTCCGAAAATAACTCGTCTAGTTTTATCTCAGAAAGATTCCTGGAAACCTTGTAGGCATCCACCATAGATGCCCACAGTGAGTTTCGTGGGAATGAGTTTAAGGTATACCTTATTAGGTCACGGTTTTCAACCTTGTGACCTATCGTGTGCAACCCGTTCATCAGCTCCTGGATCTTGGCGTGGAGTTGAGCTGCTGATTCTACGTCGTTCATCTTTATCGTATAGAGTATGTTGAGCAACAAATCCCTTTTGCTGATTCGTGTGTCAGATGTACCTTCATGTAGCTCAATCAGCTTATTCCAGAGCTCCTTGTCGCCGCTGGAGGGTCCTACATGATTCAGCTCCTCTTTTGTCAGGTTGCATTGCAAGGTTTGGGTAGCTTTAGCGTCGACCTCGATCTTCTTCATTAGTGGGTCATCCCACTCGGTGTAGTGTTGCACCACGCCTTGTGCATTTTTCGATATTTCCAGTCCAGATTAGATAATGATCCATATGTCCATCTGAGTTTTTAGGTGGACCTTCATTCTACTCTTCTAGTAGGAGAAGTCTTCTCCACTGAAGAAAGGTGGTCTAGCGGTGTTGTATCCCTTTTGCATGGTCATTTAATTTAAACTAAAAAATTTACAAAAAAAAACTCGTCCCATGACTTAGTCTTGGATTAGCAGTGCGGAAAAAATAATAATAACAAAAAATTGAGTGGTGTTGTGCCAACCTCGATTAATGAGAAAAATACGAGCGAAAAAATATTAAGTTTCGAAAAATATGAAAAAAAACTCAACTGTTGGTTGCATCAAGTTTGAGCCACCCGCTCTGATACGACTTGTGGGATCAGTTAGAAATGACAGAGTGAGGGTGAATATCGTTCGATAAATTTCAGAAATACTAAGAGTAATTTCGCAGCAGAAAATAAAAAACAATCGCTAATACTTTTGTTTTTACTTGGTTCGGAGTCGCAGTCGGCTCCTACTCCAAAGCTCGCGGTCCTTGACCATTTACGACGGACAATTCTATATTTCGCAAATGATTACAAGTTGGAGTACAAATATAGAATTAAAAACAATTACAACACTTAATCTAAAATTAAACCGACGACCGAAAGATGGAGAGTAGTAGCCGCGGGTCGTCGTCGACGCTTGAATTTTGACCACGGAGTGTTTTAGAGCAGAGCGCGTAAAGAATGTATTGGAAGATTGTTGTTCTGAAGCCTAGGGGGTGAACCCCTAGTTATACTCATAGCTGGGGCGCCTGTGTTGAAGGGAGCGCCTAACACATGGCACTTGCTGCGTGAAACTCAATCCGCAGACTCGGCCAGTGCTTATCCCCTGAACCAGGGCACCTGAGCTAACTGGGGCGCCTGTGTTAACACAGGCGCCTCAATGGCTGACGTGGCAGTCTGCTTCGAGTAGCTTGGAATCACCCTTGGTATGGGGCGCCTGTCTCAACAAAGGCGCCTAGCCAAGCAGGGTGCCTCACTCCATTGAGGCACCTAGGAGCAGAAACCTCCATACCTTCATTCTTGCAACCAGGGTTAGTTCCAAAACACAAGAAACATATAAACGATATAATATTAACCATGATTTACAGCCTGAGCTATCTTGGTTCTGTCTTTGGGCTTCCCAAATGGAACCCTAGGTCGAAACAACGCCTAATGCTCCCTCCTACGGGGAACGCATCCTCACCTACTCCTCTAAGGAGATTTACCTGTTTGCTAACCGACTCCTCTGGTAGGACTTTTGCCCAATCCCTTGGATCAGGTCTTAGTGCCCAGCTTCACTCACCAGGTCTTAGTGCCCAGCTTCACTCACCAGGTCTTCGGTACCTAGTCCACGACCAGGACTTAGTGCCCAGCTTCACTCACCAGGTTTTAATGCCCAACCTTATGTCAGGACTTAGTTGGCCAGCTCACAGCCAGGACTTAGTGCCCAATTCCTAGAACTAGGACTTAGTGCCTATTGTACCTAGGACTTTTCCTGCACACTTGATTGGCATTGTTAGATCACAACAAGACCTTAACTTCTGAACCCTTTTCCATTATCAAAATACAGGTTTGACTTTGGTGCTTCCAACACCAATAGTAACTCGCCTAACCAATTGGTCACAGAAAAGGTGATAAGCGGATCACCGATTTTTGTGTTTATCTTCAGGGTCCATGACATGATTAATTATTACAATTAATTATCGAATAATTAACGCAACAATAATTAATCAACATCCACATAAAATGATAGAAAAACAAAGGAGCCAAAGAGAAGTTATACCTCTTCTTTTACCTCGCGACCTTCTATCATATGACCCTCTCCTCTTGGATGTCATGTGGGCGACGATCTACCAAGATGTGGAATCACCAATGCCTCCAATTAATCCTCCTTCTTCTTCTTTCCACGCGCCAAGCAAACCCTTGCTCCAAGGATCACCGCCGGCCACCACCACCTTCACTATTCATGCACCGCTGGAAGACTCCAAGAAGCCCTGGCAACAAGAAAACCAAGTAGAAGATGGAGAGGAAGATGAAGAAGAAGAAGAAGGAAAAATTCCTTCTTCTTCCAACCCAAAACCTGCCGAACCCCTACTTCTCTTCTCCTTCTCCGTCGGCGCCAACAAGGATGAAGAAGCTTGTTTTCCGACCGCCGACTACCTCTTCCCCTTGCTCCCAGCTTGTGCACGCCAAGGAGGAAGATGTGAAGAAGAAAACCAGAGAAATAGAAGAAGAAGAGAGGCTCTCTTCTCCTCCTCACAGCCGACGCCGCAAACCACCAAAGATCGCTGCCGGTAGCCCTTCTCCCTCTCTCTTACTCCTCGTCGAGCATCAATATGCTCCTCCTAGTCCTGTTGATCCATCATGCCCATGAGTAGGAAGAGATGAAGATGTATGGAGGAGAAAGAACCTTCTTCTTTCCTCCCCTTCACCCGACACAAACCAACCTTAGGAGAGAGAGTGTAGGGGAGAAGGTTAGGGTTTTAGGGTTTTGGTTATGTTGTGTATTGGATGATTAATTAGCCTTGGTTTCATGACTCTTATGGGGTATTTATAAGGCTACAATAGGGACCATGAGGAGGAGTTGGGTTTTGGCCAGCTAATGGATCCAAACCCGATCTATTAATGAAGAGTCATTCAACTAAAGACCCTTCATTGAATCACCTCACCAGCTCCCATATTTATATATGGGCTCCACCTATTATGAGTACATCTATCTCTCCGTGTTTAAGATATCGAATGTCCATTGATTAATTTAAATTACTAACAATTTTAATTAATCAATCTCTAACTCCTTGACTAGTACCACTCATCCTTATCATCATGTTGGATCATAGTCCACTTGCATGATTTAACATGATGAACCTTATGAGCTCATCAAGGGGGCATCATCATCCCAACTCACCAGGACACGGATTCCATCTATAATCAATGACACACCATGTAAATAATATTATTTCCCAACTTACCGAGCCTATCGATTTAGCAGAATAAATCTCACCCATTGGTAAATCAAAGAAATAACTATTAAGTACGTGTGCCCATTATTATATCGGGATTTAGAGCATGCACTCCATAATATAACCGAGGTATGATCCAATTATAAAGTCAGTACAAATTGGGTCACCTCTATGTTGGTCCTGCTCAATGCACACAAAATGCAATAGTGTAATTCTATGGTTAAGATAAACCACACCTAATTACACTACAACCATCTCGATGGTTTGTCCAATTCCATCTTTGTTGTGAGCCTCTACATATACTCTGCAAGGGACTGATAACATCATCTTCTGTGCGTTACCACACACCATGTTATCTACAATGCAAAGTATCAGACATTTATGCATATACTAATATAAATATGCATCAGTGATTTTGCGATTCTCTTTCAAAATGTAGATGTCTTTTAAAAAAGCAAGGCTTTTAGTATACATCCTAACATCTGGGGCCAGGCGTACAAGCCCTGATCAGCTGTGAAGCAGTCATCAACCACATGTCATTGCACCAAGGAATTATAGAACATACCGGAAAACATCCTATGTAACAGTAACCTACACCTTCAGAAGGATCTCCCGGAGAGTGGTTAGAGGTCCTGTAGAGACTTGTACGGCTCCTCCTCCTGGGGACCTTGAGGTGTTAGCCCGTCCCTCCGATGGTGACAAGCCCTAGCGAGGAGGATGTAACTGGACAAGAGGAGCTTCGAGGGGGGTGCAGTGTAGAGGGGCCGGAATCACCCTCTTCAGAGCTGGAAATACCCTCGGATAAGGGCCCCTCAGCAGGAACCTCCTTCAACTGCACTGGGGGGAAAGAATGTATGGAAGCCTCCAATGTCGCATTCAACCTCTTTTGAATGCGGTCGAGAGTCATCCTATCTTGGGTGCGCAATACCTCCTTACCTTCAGAGCCTCATCAAGGTCAATTGAAGGAGAGTCGGGGGTCGGGACGCCTGCCTCCAGAACTGCGGTCGGCGGAATGAGGGAAGGTATGAGAACGGATTCCTGACCCTCAGAAGGAGAAACAACCTCCTTAGGGACAGAGGGAAGGGGTTGGGGCTACCAGAGCGCAGCCTTTTCCATCTGGGCTCGAGCCTTCCGAAATTCGCCTTTTTTGCCGACCAGAGAAGTGGACTGTTGAGGGGGTAGTAGGGGGGAGGACCTCTCGTTGACCCCCTCTGGATGAATAGCAGTCGAGGGAGAGTCACCCCCTGAAGGAGGATTCGCCAGAGGGCTAACCGACGGGCCGAAAGGCCCTTGGTTTGCAACAGGTGGGGTCGCGACAGTAGCCTCTACCCTTCCGGCCGAAGCAGGCCCAAGGAATGATTCGATGATCCCCTCCGAGGACTAGGTATGCACAGGGGGTGCATCAGGAGCAGCGGGAGGAGGAGTCAGTGCCTCCTGATTGGCCTCCTCCCACTTGATAAGTCGACACATCACCCTGGAGAACATGACTTCCTCTGCAATAGACAGACAAGGAAACATCTGTTAAAACTAACAGGCATTATTCGAAAAGACGAACATACCGAGGTTGGGGCTGATCTGGGTCACTTTGGGGCTAAGGCCAGCCCGGTACATGAGCTCCTCACTCTGCACCAGTCTAGGGCCACTGAACTCCATGCTAGAGAGTATGTTCCTAGCGCGCTGGTACCCGAGACTCTGAAGAAACTCCCCTAGAGAGGGAGGAGTCGGTAGAGCCTCTCTCCAACGAAGAGGATTGAAGGGCAGCACAGGCAGTTGGATGAAGATAAACTTCTCGTTCCACCCTTTGTGCGAGGAAGGGAACCCTCCTAAGAACCTATAGCCCGGATGTGCCGAAAAGCTAAAGACCCCTCGGGAGCTGATCGGAACGAAGAAAGAATAAAAGAGATGAGGAGTCAGGGGGAGCTCGAAGAGCTTGAAGATAATATACGCCCCCCTCCCCATTTGAGCAAAGGTATTGGAAGTCATCTGGTGAAGGGGGATATTGAAATACGAGATTATATTTATGAAGAAAGGAGGGATGGGGAAGCGGTGCCCTAACTCTACCTACCCCAAGAAGAAGGTAGTAATGCCTACAGGAGGCTCCACCTTCGTCTGGTCCACCTTAGGGATAACCGTTGTCATCTCGTCCGGGATGCCGTAGGCCTCAATGGCCCCCAACAAAGCCTCCGGTCTCACTCTTGAAGAAGCAGACTCGTACCACTCCGCCTGGTAACCTTCCATGGTTTCTAAGGAAAAAGACAAAGAAGGAGGCAAACTACTTACGCTCAAAAGAGTCCTATAGAAGAAGAGGAAGACGAGGTGCACCTAGCCGCAAAGCCAGAAGTTGGCCGAACGTCTTCGCCTTCCCTTCATATACCGAGGAAGCCGCCTGCATGAACCCAATAGGGGCAAGGAACGTGTAAAGCAAGAAACCGCCACATCGGGGCAGCACCAGAGATAGTCATCTAACGTGAGCCAGCTACAGCGGTGCACGCCAGTAAGAGGTTGTGAAGAGAGCCTTGAAGCACGTGGCGATGGGGCATTCGCGAAAGGACCTTATCGCCATCAAAGAGCGTCATACGCCTTTATAACAGATGACAGGTATCATTGCGGTACCTTGAAAGTCACAGAAGCATTTTGGGAAGGACAAAATCAAAAAGGGATTTCCTCGGGACCCAGGGCAACTGCTGCAATCCTAGGACCCCATATACATAGCAAAGGAGTAGTAACGGGTGCAAGGATCCACTAGGACACAGCTTCTTCACCACCACACTAGTCCGATCAGTCAGCAACACTTCCTTCGATCAGTCAGCAACACTTCTTTCGATCAGACTTGAAGGGAGGGACTTGTGATGGGGTTGAATAGCCCTTAGTAGGACACGTGGACTGAAGAAGCTGGGTGCAAGATGTGGCGAATCCGAGTGACTACTTTTCAGAGCTCCCAGGAGCCTCTCAGGAAGAAGAGCCTCTAGGGCCCCCTCGGTAAACACGCCCTGGAGATCAGATCAGAGAACCCCTCCCGGGATCACCTCGGGAGGTCGTGTCCCGAGACCACCTCGGGAAATGGAGCGCCCGGCATCTACCGGGCCAGAAGACCCCGTGACCACCTCAGGGAAGCGGAGCCCAAGCAGACTTCGACCTCAGGTAACAGTCCCCCCCCCCTTTTCTCGGATCCATGGATAAGCATCCCCACCATCGCGGAGTCATCACGACCCTTAAATATCGCAACGGGTCACACTTAATGACGGCGTGGACCGTTTCAAAGACTATCCTGTAACCGACGAAGGGGGGCATGACATAGATCATGGGACGCGCCAAGGTAGCCGCCGCAGGTATAAAAGGCATTCAAACCCCTCCGGTAAGGGGGTTATGCATTATCTGCTACTAATATATCTTTCTGCCTTATACTTTATCTCTCCATCGAGACACTGACTTGAGCGTCGGAATGGCTCTGCCGGACAACTTTCGGCGTGTTCCCCTAATGCTCGTGTTGATCTCGCAGGGCGCGGAGTTCCTCCCTTCACGTCAGCATCCGCGTGGGTTGAACTCTGGTGACTGGCCGTCGACGTTGATTCCTTTCAGAACACAATCAAAGTCCCATATTGGAAAAGATCATGGGTTAATCTAATTGGATCTTATTGGATTATAAGATTAATCTAATTGAATCTTAAAATCATTGGATTAATGGTTAGTCTAATATTTTTTAAGTTTTTTAAAATAAGTGGAAACCAAATGTATTAGATAATGTCTTAGTAAATAAGATTTGACGATAAGATTTGACTATGTTATGAGATAAAGTCTTATTAGATAAGACTTAGATTGCATTTTATCTGATAAGATAAAACTGACCATCATAGTTTGATCTCAACTTTTATATATGGTTGCTAGCACTACGTGTAAGATATCAAGAGATTCTAATTGTGCTTATGAGACAGTCGACGGTTATGCTCGTGTGGATATCGTTGGAGAGCGAGTGTACCTTACTCTCTAAATATCCAAAGCTTTTGCGCATCTAATGGTAATATTCTAAATAAATGATCTCTTAGAATTTGTATGAATCTCTCATGTGATTCTTTTTTCCTTATGTTTAATTTTCTCACCGAACCCAACATATAATACAGGTCATTGTTGCTGTACTCTTCTTTCTTTGATCCTGGTATCTCTACCTTTTGCATATAAAGGCTCCTTGATTGACGTTTCCATCAACTGGTTGACCTTAAAGCTGAGAAAAAGCCACAGCCTGTCATTTGCTAACCAGCCTGTGCTGGATCACAAAACATGTCCAGATTAACTCTAGCCAGCAGTTGCCATACATGCAGGCAAGCATGATCTGTCGATAACTGGAAGAGTTTGATCGTGGAAAAGATGGTGGACTTATGGTTTGGTGTACTATTATTCCAATAGCTGTCTAAATCTCCACTTTCTTCCTCAGCGTTTGCAAACAGCTAGCGCATGATCTTGCAGAAACAGATCACGGTTATTTTCACTAACTTCTGGAACAAAAACTATTCCACCTATTCAACAGTCATTTGGAAGAAGGAATCCAAATTCTTACGTTAGGTTTGTGGGAAAAGAAAATTCTAAACAACTGTATAATTACTCGACCCTCTCAGCCAACTCATACTGTTTTTTTTTTCTTGAAACAGGGAAAATTCTACCTTGTTCGAGTTGCAGATATCTATAGATGGGCAAAGTTGGTTCAAAAAAAAAAAAAATATATATATATATATATATATATATATATATATATATATATATATATATATATATATATATACTTGAGTGTCAACATCTGTGATGCATGCCAATTGCTAATGAAATTGGTGTGCCAACGTTTAGGAATATATTAAAGGGGTGGTAGGGAAGGTGGAAAGCTTAGCATGTTGAATTCCAACAGAGCATCCATAATTAGGACAGCTCAAATTATTAACTTTTGTATTAATTCCGTGACTGTCTTCATAATTAGCTAGAGCCATGATTGCAGAGCCTTAAACAACAGCTTGGCAGTTGAGTGATGTCTCTAAATCATTTTTAAGAGAGGTATTCAAAGTTTAATCTTATAGTTGAATAAATCATCCATTAATGGTACATGTATGATGGATGGAGTTGTCTTCCTAAAACCTCAACAGATCGATGCTCATTGACAGTGCAAAACAATTGCTATGTACCTCTGTAAGACAATAGAGGCCCTGCCCTCACAGTGAGAGTTTTTTTTTTTTAATAGATGTGGATGCTTCCTTCTTCTGTAAACCTACATTAGACACTTTATAAACAAAAAAAAAACAACTAACTATTAGAAACCACTTTAGATATACTATTCACATAAACTAAATCCTATGGCGAAGAAGAAGTTCCAATTATTGAGCCAAAGAAAATATGAGTCTTCATTGGAATCAAAGTCATACCAAAAATAATAAATTAAAGTAGTTCATTTAAAGCCAATATAGAGACAGTAGATAGCTTGTTCTGCTAGAGAGACAAAATGACATCCTTTCCTATCAAATTGTCTTGTTGATAAGGCATCCAATGGGTGCCAACAAGAAAACCACATGATCAAAGTTGAATGACACAAGAAACCAGCTAATTTTGCAAATAAAATGATTATTTTTTATCAATAAAAATAATTTAGTGGGGTGTGGGATGAACCTTTTATGAATAAATAAAAAAAAAAGAATAATTGTTGAAAATTGCAAGTTATGCTTTAAATCTTTAATTGGACATAAAAATCCAACATTATTAATACTTGTAGGTACAAATAAAATAACTATAAAATAAAATCTCCCTCTCGTTTGCAGTTGGTGTGGATCTCAGTTTATAGAATATGACAAAATTGGAACAAGATTTCTTCTATACTCTTCAAGATCCATTGCAAGTGTAACCATACGAATGGATGAAGTGAACAATAACATCAATCTTCAATATTCTTATTTTCAATAAAAAAAATATATTGTTTTTATTTATTTTATCTCAATTTGATCATGAAGTGAATCTAAACCCTATAAGTGTTAATGGATTAAATTGTCGACCAGGACTCAAGATGACATAACATAGCTTGGGTTATTGATTGTGTCATTATTGACTTGGACCACCCAACCGGTCTAGACTGGGTGCTAATTACATATAGTTACGTTAGTGGACCGAAATTGACATAGGACTAGATCTAACACTGGGAGCCACGACTACTGGTTTGTGTTTGCACTTCAAACTGACACACGGTTCACTTGTCGTCTTTGTGCAAGGCGAAGTCTTTTTTTGAGTTGTGCTTGACATGGCCCGTTTAGAACTTTGTCACGACAAGGAAAAATGGGTTCTACGAGTTCATACTATGCCCAACCTTTGTACAACACATTCACCCCACTGCATCGTATTAGATGCATGAGAGATAATTTCTCATTTGGAATGAAAGTTTTAAAAAAAAGCGCACAACTAGTGATAAAAAGTACTTTAAGTTTAGTTGGACTATTAGACTAAATGACTAGTAATCAGTATCTTTAGATTTTTATCTGGTGAATAATCAATCATATTTGTGGTTCCCTAACTTACTTGAAAGCTTAAGAATGGCTAATATAAACCTCTCAAGCTAGTGTAAATACATCATTTAGACCCCTAAGATCATCTCAAGTGATGGTTTACTAATCAAGGTTCTCTTATAGATCTAACCTATTTAGTCTTGTTGGGTATGGCCCGACGGGTTTCCCTAGCGAATACTTGGTCGTCTTGAGAGACCTCTCTGTTGGACCTTGGATGGCTAGAGAGGGGGGTGTGAATAGCCAGACACAAAAAACTTTCGCTTCTTTGAAGTTTCTGCAATTAGGGTTAGCAGCGGAAGAAAACAAGCAGGAAGAACAAAAACAAAAAACAATACAAATGCTAACACAAAGATGTACAATGTTCGGGGATAACTTGCCCTTACTCCTTGGCATGCCCGTGAGGTGGCCGATCTCTTGATCGTCGGCAGATCAAGCCCTGAAAATCCGGATAACACAGTCTTCTTCTCGGTGGAGAAACCTCTCCACAATAGTCTCAAGAGAATATATAATTAAGCACAGAGACTTATCTTACAGAGCGCGAGCAAAGCACAATGAAGAGAAGGCTACGACCAAAAAAGGCCTTGTGCCTTGCCAAGACCTGGAAGCCAATTACTGAAAATCAAATTCACTTTACTATTGTTAGATTTGAATCTAACACAAGTTTCAATTAAATCTTAGATTTAATAATAAATTAAAGAAAATTACTCAAGCATCTGATAATACACCCATAAGGCAACCATGCTTGCTGTATTGAGACATCTAGAATGGGTGAGATGTTAAGGACTAATAAATTGATAAATATTTTTCAAAATTGGTAGAATATTTTTCTAAAAATATATTTTCAAAATAGTGCTTCAACATAATAATATTTTTATAGAATTCATGCTTGTCTGATTGATTATATATTATATATTTTCAAAAATTATATCTTTTTAAAAATTGTTTGACTCACACAATTAGACGCAAGCCTCTTAGGACAACACGAAAGTTCCTTAAGACACTTAGATAGAGTCAAACGGTGTCGGGTACAGGGGGAGTGTTTTCATTCCTTTGAATTTTTTTGAAAACTCTGCTTTAAATTACTATCATTTGTGTTTCCGAAAAAGCTTTATGCTTTAAAAATTATATTTTCAAAAATTACCTATTTCTTTGACTTTGATAAACCCTAAAGTCATAGAGGAAGATCCACTTCATGATCTACAAGGACTCCTAGAATGTGTCGAATTTAGGGGGAGTCTAAGTCAAATTGTCTGACAAGTATTTTTCAAATTTTTTTTGGTAAATATTTTTGAAATTATTAAATAATTCATTTGGTCTAAACCAAACCCTAAAGACTCAGAGGAAGAGTACTTGTGGTCAACAAGCTTCCTAGGACTGGGTCAAGTTTAGGGGGAGGTTAAATCAAAAGAATGATTGAATATTTCAAGGTGATATATTTTCATGCACGATATTTTGAAATCATTCTGAAAACATATTTCCTTTCAAATACTATCATTATTTTTCTTCTTTAAAAAAAATATTATTATCTTGTTTTAATCAATTTGAAATAATATTTTTCTTGAGTTTGGAAAATTTTCTTGGACACTTAGGAAAATATCCTTGTAGCTAACAAGGTTTCCTAGGATTGTGTCAGACTGGAAGATAAACCAAATCAAGTAAAATATTATGTCTTCAAAAATTCATACATTTTTTAAAATGTACTTGCATATATTTTCAGTACTATCATTTTTTTTGGCTTATCCAAATTCTGTTTGGAAATAATGTCTACTTGAGTTGGTGAATTTCTAGGACACTTAGGAAAATATTCTTGTAGTCAACAAGGTTTCGTAGGATTGTGTCAGACTGGAAAAGAAACCAAGTCAAGTAAAGTATTGTGTTTTAAAAATAAGATTTTTTAAGTACTTATACTTTATAAAAAGTTCTAATATTTTTTTAAGTACTTATACGTTTCAAAAATTCTAATAGTTTTCTAAGTACTTATACTCTTCAACATTTTTCAAAAAGTACTTAATTTTTCAAAGATCATAATATGTTTCAAATGTACTTGCATTTTTCGAAAGCTTAAATATTTTTCAAAAGTATTTGCAAAATATTCAAAATATTTTTCAAAATGTTTCCAAAAAGGCACCAATGTTCAAATATTTTTATAAGTGCAAATCATTTTGGAAATTTGTTTCGAATTAATTGTCTTCTAAATGCAAAAATTCTCGAAGTTCAAAATGTGTTCCTGCAAATACATAATATTTTTCCAATACCTTTCCAAGTATATTTTTGAGTGCAAGTTAAGTTTTATGCTATGCTTTCAAAATTTATACTAAGTATTTTCAAAGAACCAAATGTTTCCATTGTTGGTGCAAGTATGGTTTGTTTTTTTTTGATGTATGACAAAGGGGGAGTGATGCGCCTTAAGGTATAGAAATAAATTTTTTTCTCTCTTACCAAAGGATCAAAAAATCAAAATGTTTTTCAAAAATGGGGGAGAGTGAGTGGAAGTTAGATGTTTTCCCCAGAGGATCAAAATGGACATTCAAAACCAAGATCATTTTGTTTCATTTGATCCAAAGAGTTAAAATTTAGCCCTTTTCACCAATCTAACTTAATATATTGTCAAACATCTAAAAGGGGGAGATTGTTGGTGCAAGTTGCATCAGTGATGTGTAGGACCGGTGCCGTCGATAGAGGGGGGGGTGAATATCGATCGTGAAAAACCTTCGTGAAATTATCGTAATACTATAGTTCGTTCTGAACTCAAAGCGTTAGTGCAGCGGAAGATAAATAAAGAATAAAATAAAAGCAATACAGAAGGACACGCGGGATTTATTTACTTAATTCCCGACCCCCCTGGGTCAGTACGTCCAAGGCCTATGTACTCGGCGTGAGTCCACTATTGGTCTCCTTTCCAGAATTTCCAGAGGCAGAGAAAACCCGTCTTACAGTTTGATTTACAAGCAAAAGGATAATTAAAATTAATTGCAGAATGTAAATCAAACCAAAACAACTTATTTCGAAGCGTCAGCCGATCTGGACCTCCGAAGTGCCGCGCACTTCCTCCTGGAGCCTCCCGGTCGTAGAGCCTCGTCTTTAGAGCGTTGTCGTCGGTCAAAATGATCAGAATGGCTCTGGAATGTTTTCTTTGAAGCAGAGGGGTCGAAGCCCCTTATATAGGCCTCCTGGGGGCGCCCTGGACGCTGGGGGCGCCCCGATAAACCCGGTCAAACTTTATCCTTGCGCCGACCTCGCCGCAGCTGATAAAACCTTTGACCAGGGTGCCCCGGACGCTCAGGGCGCCCTCATGATGGCTTATCTATGTTTTGGGTTCGAAACTGCAAATACAGCTTTGAACCAGGGCGCCTCGGACGCTCAGGGCGCCCTGCTTGACACCTGTTCTGCCTGCTTCACGTTTACTGTAATTTTACCTTTGGCTCAGGCCGCCCTGGCTGTTGAGGGCGCCCTCAACACTGGGGGCGCCCTCCTTAAGCCTGCAAACTGGTTACCTTGCTTTGTCTCCAGTTCTGGTTACCTGCAAGGTACACAAAGCATATATACATATAATATTAAGCTTAAGGACTTGGTTCGGACTTCGAATTTACACGAAACCCTAGGTCTAACCAGCACGAGTTCCTATCCCTGAGAACTCGCCCTTCACCTACTCCTTTCAGGAGACGGTTGCCATCCAGTCCTTTGGATGGACTTTTGCTTAGCCTCCGATTACTCCGGATCTCGAGATGCTCGAACCCCGACCCGTCTCTACTCCTGTCCTTAGTCATCGCTCAGCTAAGTTGCTTAGTCCCTCGGACCAAGTCTTCATTTCCTACCAGTCCTTCACCAGGTGCCTAGCATCCCTTCGCTAGGTCTTTGTTACCAAGCGGTCCTTTGCCTGGTGCCTAGCAATCCTTCACTAGGTCTTCTATGCCTAGCAGCCCTTCGCTAGGTGCCTAGCAGCCCTTTGCTAGGTCTTCTATGCCTAGTAGTCCTTCACTAGGTGCCTAGCAGCCCTTCGCTAGGTCTTAGGGTTACAATACCTAGCATCCCTTTGCTAGGTGCCTAACAGCCCTTCGTTAGGTCTTAGGGTTTCGATACCTAGCAGCCCTTCGCTAGGTGCCCAGCATCCCTTCGCTGGGACTTAGGGTTTCGATGCCTAGATTGACTGGGACTTTTCTTCAGCTAAGGTTACTTCTCTTCTCCCCTTTGTCTGTTCAATGTATCACTGACTTAAGTGTATTGTCAAACATTAAAACTCTTAAAGAGGAATATCATTGATGCAACTTGCACCAACAATCTCCCCCTTTTTGATGTTTGTCAATACCTTAAGTTAGATTGGTTTAAGGGGCTAACTTACTGTCCTTGGGGTAAAATAAAAAATATAGGTTTTGAAACTACATTTTTGATCTTCAAGAAATTTTTTTCTAACTTAAGCACACATCTCTCCCCCTTTGTCATACATAAAAAAAATACTTGCACCAACATTAAAAACCTTTGGTTCTTTTTGAAAATACTTAGTGCAAAATTTTTGAAAGCATTGTATTTTGAATAATATATTGCAAAAATTAAGTAAATTTTGAAAAATATAAGTACCTTTGAAAATATATTGAATTTTTGAATAATTAAGTACTTTTGGAAAATGCATAACTTTTGAAAGAATGTTATTTTGGAAAATATAAATGTTATGCCTATATTGCAAGTACTAATTGTGTTTCGAAAATAAGTGTTTTATGAAACATAATATTTTTCAAGGTCAAGTAAATATTAATAGAATTTTGAAAAAAATGATAGTACTTTTGAAAGAATATTTGGCTTTGAAAGACATAAGTACTTTTGAAAACATAATATTTGACTTCACTTGGTTAATTTTCCAGTCTGACACTATCCTGGGAACCCTTGTTGACTACAAGGACATTTTCCTAAGTGTCCTGGAAGTTTTCAACCCAAGTAAATAAAAAAAATTTCATAAGTCACAGAAGAATAGGATGTAAGTTAATTTTGAAAAATGTAAAGATTTTAAAGTGATAATACTTGATTTGGTTTATCTTTCAGTCTGACACAATCATAGGAAACCTTGTTGACTACAAGGACATTTTCCTAAGTGTCCTGGAAGATTTTCCAAACTCAAGATATTATTTCAAATTAAAAAAACCAGATGAATTTTTGAAAATAATAGTAATTTTTGAAAATTGATACTATTTTGAAAGAATACTTATGTTTTCAAAAGGATTTGAAAAATACCGCTCATGAAAACATTTGAAATATTCAATAATTCTTTTAATTTGATCTCCCCTAAACTTGACCTAGTCCTGGGAAGCTTGTTGACCACAAGTACTCTTCCTCTAAGTCTTAAGGGTTGATTCAAATTAAGAAGAATTATTTAAGAAAAATGGATAATTAAAAATTTTTTTTTATGAAATTCTTCTTTTGACTCTGACTCCCCCTAAATTTGACACGTCCTAGGAGTCCTTGAAGATCATAAAGTGGACCTTTCCTCTGTGTCTTTAGGGTTTATCAAAGTCAAAGAACCGATAATTTTAAGTAGATAGATTTTGAAGCCACAATTTGGAAAGAAGATAATTTTGAAAACATATGTAATGCAAATTAAGGTGCAGTTTTCAAAAAATATTTTTAATAAAAAGAACAAAACACTCCCCCTGCATCCAACACCGTTTGACTCTATCTAAGTGCCTTAAGGAACTTTAGTGTTGTCCTAAGAGGCTTGTGTCTAATTGCGTGAGTCAAACAATTTTTGAAAAGGTATAATTTTGAAAAAACATATAATATGCATATTCAACCAGACAAGCATGAATTCCATAAAAACATTATTATGTTGAAGCACTATTTTGAAAATATATTTTTAGAAAAATATTCTAATGATTTTGAAAAATAATTTTGAAAAACATTTTTCAATTTATTAGTCCTTAACATCTCACCCATTTTAGATGTATCAATACAACAAGCATGATTGCCTTATAAGTGTATTGTGAGATACTTGAATCATTTTTCTTTAATTTATTTTTCAATTCTAAGATTTAATTGAAGCTTGTGTTAGATTTGAATTTGACAAGAAGTAACTTGAATTTGAATTTCAAAAATTGGCTTCCAGGTCTTGGCGAGGCACTAGGCCTTCTTTGGCCGTAGCCTTTTAGGATCATCCACCCTTTCCTTGACAAAGCCTTTTAATGAAATTTCATTTTCAAGATTACTTTTTGAAAAATTTTGGTCTAACTAGTTTGGATTTTGGATCGGTAGCTTCTGCTAGTTTCACCAGTCTAAAGAGACCAAGTATACTTGATCTTATTAGAATTGGCTTCCCTAATGTACTATCATCTCACCGCCACCCAATACTAGGTTGATCAAGTTTTAATTATTTCTTTTTCTATAGCCGTTCTAATATATGCATAAAATTTAAATATGAATGACATGTCATATATTTTTAAAAGAATAACAGATGCATGTCATGGCAATTATGCATGAGTCAAACAAGTCAAATAATTTTATTTAAGTTTCTAAAATGTATCAAATTCCCGATTTGATACATGTCGAGTGAACCCGCGAATATGTCAACCCACTTTGACTTATTTAATGTTATTAATTTTAATTGTTACACTTTGGGTAAAATTTTATTTTAGTTTCAGTTTAAGTTATTTAAGATTTTAGTTGGATTCAGGTTAATTACGAATTAATTGAGGTTGAATTAATTAGAAATTAATTGAGTAGGATAGAAGTTAATTTAATTGAAGTTTTAATTCAACTTAATTTTACTTTGAATTTAATTTGAATTAAATTGATTTAATTAAGATTTAATTTAGGTTTAATTTGAATTAATTTGAATTATTTGAATTTAATTGAATTATTTGAATTAATTCGAATTTATTTGAACTTAATTGAATTATTTAAGATTTAATTAACTAATTTGAATTTTTAGTACGAATTAATTAATTTGAATTTGAATTATTAAGAATTAATTAATTTGAATTCGAATTATTAAGAATTAATTAATTTGAATTTGATTAGGATTTAATTTGAATTTAATTAAGATTTAATTTGAATTTAATTAAGATTTAATTTGAATTTAATTAAGATTTAATTTGAATTTAATTAAGATTTAATTTGAATTTAATAAAGATTTGAATTTCGAATTTTATTAAGATTTAATTAAGATTTAATTAGGATTTAATTTGAATTAACTTGAATTTAATAAGGATTTAATTTGAATTAATTTGAATTTAATTTGGATTTAATTTGAATTAATTTGAATTTAATTAGGTTTTAATTTGAATTTAATTAGGTCTTAATTTGAATTAATTTGAATTTAATTAGGATTTAATTTGAATTAATTTGAATTTAATTAGGTTTTAATTTGAATTAATTTGAATTTAATTAGGTTTTTAATTTGAATTAATTTGAATTTAATTAGGTTTTAATTTGAATTTAATTAGGTTTTAATTGAATTAATTTGAATTTAATTAGGTTTTTTTAATTTGAAATTTAATTAGGTTTTTAATTTGAATTAATTTAATTTAATTAG